>JZKD02S1672982.1:27849-38709 GCA_000966675.3 Picea glauca
TACTTTCCTTGTCTAAGGAATACTTCACCATGCTTCTGCCATACTTCTAGTCCCAAGTAATAATGCATGAGACCTAGATCTTTCATATCAAATTCAGAAGCTAATTCCTTCTTGCCCTGGATGATTAGAGATTCTTCACCTGTTATGAATAGATCATCAACATATAATAGTAGAATCGCAAGTGCGTTATCCATGACTTTGTAATAAAGGTTTGGATCTGCATGACTCTTGGAGAAACCAAGTCTTGTTAGATAGTTATCCATTCTGGCGTACCAAGCCCTTGGAGCTTGCTTGAGTCCATATAGAGCTTTCTTCAATCTACAAACGTGAGTGTCTCTGGAATGTACCTCGAATCCTTGAGGTTGTTCAATATACACTTCTTCTTCAATAGATCTGTTGAGAAAGGTTGTCTTAACATCCATCTGGTGTAGATTCCATCCCATGGAAGCGGCAAGAGATATGATAGCTCTGATGGAGGTATACCTTGCCACCGGAGAAAAGGGTTTGTCATAATATTCTCCCTTCTTCTGGGAGAACCCTCTGGCCATGAATCTTGCCTTGTATTTATCCACGCTTCCGTTTGTTGCATGTTTGATCTTGTATACCCATTTTGAGGTTACCACTGATTTTTCTTTAGGTCTGGGTACAATTTCCCATAATTCATTTTTCATAATGGACTGATGTTCTTCCGCCATAGCTTCTTTCCATTGTCCCTTTTGGAGTGCTTCTTCGAATGTAGTAGGTTCTTCATCTAGAATCTTTGTCATGTATGTTGCATAACTTGAGAATCTTTTCGGTCTTTTACTCTTCCTGGATGTTCCTTCTGGAACCTTAATTCTTTTTGTGTCTTGTAATGTGGCTTCAAGCCAAGATGGTTGTTTCTTATTGTTTGTTATGATATCTAGATCAATGTTCTCACATGGCTCCATAGGATGATTAGGTTGATCCTTTTCGTTATTTTCACTTTCTGTGTTTTCTTCATTTGGTTCTTCAATTTCTTCTTCTTCTATAGTTTCTTCAATAGATTTTCTAAAGGCCATCCTTTCATTGAACATTATGTCTCTGATTACTTCTATTTTGTGTTGTTCTAGAATATATATTCTATAGGCTTTGGATGAATCACTATATCCCACAAATATTCCCTTCTTTCCTGAGGGTTCTAGTTTATTCCTTTTATCTTTGGGAATATGAGAGTAAACTAGACATCCAAATATTCTTAGATTTTCTACGTTAGGTTTCTTACCTAAGAATACTTCTTCTGGCATCATGTCCTTCAATATACGATGAGGGTTTATGTTCTGTACATATATTGTCGTCATTTTTGCTTCTCCCCATAGGAACATGGATAGATCTTGATCATTCAATAAAGCTTTTATGGTTTCTTCGGTAGATCTGTTCTTTCTTTCCGCTACACCATTTTGTTGAGGATTATGAGGAACATTCAGCTCCCTCCTAATCCCTACTGATTTGTAGAATGCAACGAACTCTTTTGAGGTGTATTCTCCTCCATTATCTGTTCTTAATGTCTTGATCTTCTTGTTTGTAAGGTTTTCTATTTCTGCCTTGAATTCTTGGAACTTGTTGAATACTTCATCTTTTGATTTCAATAGGTACAGCCATGTCTTTATTGAATACTCATCTATGAAGGTTACGTAGTAAAGAGATCCTCCTAGAGATCTAACTGGAATTGGTCCACAAACATCTGAGTGTATTAGATCTAGGGTTTCCTTAGATCTGTTGTTGTTGCTTGGGAATGGTTTCTTGATATTCTTCCCAAGGGCACATCCTTTGCAAATTCCTTCATATGTGGATTTTAATTCTGGTATTCCTTCGACCATTTTTCTGAGGAAAGGTAATGCTTGATAATTGATATGAGCGTACCTTCTATGCCAAAGTTCATTAGGGTTGACTTCGTCATGTACTAGAGCTTCTTCATTTCATTCTAGTAGTCTATATAGATTTCCTTCACGTCTTCCAATAACCCTAGCATCTTATATACTAGAATTCTTATGCCATGATAACACCTTTCCATCCATGAAGGCTATTATGTTCCCTTTGTCTTCTAAACATGATATTGATACAAGATTCTTTTCTAAACCAGGTACATATAAAACATTGCTTAAGTGAACATGATTACCTAATTCCAACTTGATGGAGGCTTGTCCAAATCCTTTGACAGGGTAAGTTCTTTTGTCTCCAAGCTCCACTTTGTACGATGTCTTTCTCTCATTTAGATTTGAGAGTCTAGCTTGATCTCCCATCGTGTGCCTGGAAGCTCCACTGTCGATTATCCACATATCGTCTTCAATTGTTCTGGTAAGTGTTGAGTAGTGTAAGAGACTAATTGTTTCACACATGTCTTCAATTGACTGGTAACTGGTCATGCCTTGATCCAAAACTTCAACTTCGTCATTTCTGTCTTCTGAGAGAGCTAAGAGGTGCACTGAGTTAGGGCGCATCTGAATATCTTCTCTTTGAGCGAGATGCTCCATCACAAGGTGTTGTATCTGAGAATTAGGGTTTCTGCAACTGCTTCTGCTAGTAACCATAACTGCAGTGCTTTGGAAGTTGCTCTTGCTAGTAACCCTATCGGCAGTTCCTCAACGAGCTTAATGTCTAGTGGTTATGTTTCCTTCCAACATTTTAGGCTGACTGAAGGGGTGTGGGCCCATAACCTGATAGAATATAGAAGATTGTGCTCATTTTACCATTGACGATACCCTCGTCACCCAACCACTGGCCAAAGCCACCCTTCGAGCACCTTGACCTTGACCAAGAAGAGAATCCTGGTAGCAATCCAATAGACAAGAGAGGCTAATGCACCAAGAAAGAAATAGAAACTAAGATAAACAGATGATCCCACCCAGAAGCTAGCGCACCACTTTCCCATCTCTCCCAAAAACTTGTGCACCAAAACTGCAACTGCCTACACAGATTTGGCTCTCTCTGCAACTGCTGAGATGATTAATAATGAGAACTGGTGCCCTGTATTTATAGTGAACTGGGCAGGCTAACTGGGGCTGACTTCTCCTTCTGGGTATCGATAAATTCATTTTAAATGTATTTATCGAGCCGACAACTTGTCTAGGGTTTCCTTTAATTCTTTGCTTCCTTCCAGAGGATTCTAGTCTCGTCATAGGTCACAATAGAGGTTCATACCTCCCGAAGCTACCATAATATTAACAGGTGTGGGAGTCGAAGGGCTCCCAGTGTTTTGAATATTAGATTCAGTACTCATCCTTGTAGAACCACAAGTCTAAACAATGGAGGTGTGTGTACCATGTATAATAACTCTACGCCTTTTAGAAGGCAAAGACTCTAAATCTGGTGGTAACTGTAACAAGCGACGGTACTGGAGGGGACATTGGTATGACTCCACAATGACTTAAGACTCTAAAGATAAAAAAATATATCCTAAGGCCAACTAGTAATCAAAGAGCACACCAAAAGTCAAACGACCAATATGCATACAAATGGGGTAAAGTGGTTGAGTGGCCTCCCTCCCTAAAGAAGGTATGTCTCGCCCAAGAGGGGCCTAAGACTCCCTGCTAAAGATCGAAGGTAACAAAATCAATTATAAGGGCCCTCATGGGCTTAACAACCAGTCGGTCAGATCCCCCCGAAGAGGTAATCCTCCATAAAGGTTGTGTGTTGTCTGACCCTTATCTGACCCAGGATACCTGTAGAATAACCCCTGCAAGTAACCTATGTGGTACCTAAGTCAAGCAACTAAGCAACCAATGTATAACCGATGCACAGGTGAGTAGTCGTAAGTCAGGGCCACCGTATGAGAAGGGTATCATAGCTCGGAACCTTGAAAGTACCTCCTCTCACGGAGGTAAAGGAACTAGCAATATCCCCATATACGAATAGATCCCCAGAAATATCTCTGACGCTAAGAAGGTATCGGGGGGATATCCCTTCAACCAACCTCGTGTGACCTCATGATTAACTCTGATGTGAGCGGAGCCTCATGATATTACCAATTATACATGGGATTTCCCCAGTATGGTCGCCAATTCTATTACGAGGGAAAAACTCTCTATGGCTAGGGTAAACCACAACAGACGGATATGACTGCAGAAATCAACTCTATCCTAAAAACATGCTATATAAACCAATATGCAAGCGAGATAAGAAAGAGGCCTACCTTGTCCAGATGTTTGATGATGTCCACTGTTGAGCACTTCGACCCAAAGCTATATACTTGCAACAAGTTCTTAACTAACAAGCAAAGCAAGCATATGGTGATAATATAAAAGGTTGGCACATTAGATAGCATAATCCATTAATATACATGACAAATACGCCCATGGATAATAACTCATATATTTGCAAGATATCAATTGGACAGGACATGAGTATTTCTATTAATAAATGATCAGCAGAAGTGAAAATATTACAGACTTCTATGTCGGCACGGTTCAGAACCGAGAAACTAAGTTCCTTCCAGCTGGGCCTCCACCACTTCAATCTTCCACCAAAGGCAAGATCATAGAAGGGAGACAATGAGGCTCTCCATCAATAAGGGAAGAGCTTGGGAGATGAACATTGTGTTCAGACTTAAAGGACAAAGGGATGCAGACTCAATATGAAGTAATAATTTCTCCATAGTAACTTTGCTCTCAAATTTGAATTCTTTCTCCTCTTTTCCATAGCTCGGAATTGGCCCATTTATAGCCTTCAAATGGAACTGAAGGGCTGATTCGGAACATTTCCAGTATATGGAAGGAAAAGGATCATAGATCTCCTGTCGTGGCATGGAAACCCGACATTTAATTTTTATTTTTTGGCACAAATCCCGATGTACGCGGGCTGTAGTGGGGTAGCCTGTGTATATGCATGTTGTACAGTAAGAAAGGTGTATATATGTGGAAAAATATGTATTTTTAGCTCTGGATCTGTCAAACAGGGATGATAAGTCTGCATAGGGAAATGGAAAAAGGCCCTTTGTGCAAGATTGCATAAGGTGAGGCAAATCTTGCTATAACAGATATGTCAAGAACCCCATGCCCAAGAGTATTGCCCCCAATCCACCTCATACTAATTACATGGTCTAGAGAAGGTCTTCTTGGGAAGAATTCCTTGACTTGGGGATTGGCCTACCCAATAGGGCACCATGACACCCCTCCAATATCTAAATTTGGCAAAGTTTATAAGGTCTTTTGAGAATTTGTTTAATTTGAAAAGGGGGGACTTAATACACTTGTTTGGGTGGTTCTTTTATTAAATGTGGCTTACTTGGCATGATACATATGACTTGTGGACCCTTGGAGGGCGTATTTGCTTGTCTTTATGGGACCTTTCCCGGTGAAAGTCATTCGTGAAGGGACTAAACCAATTGGACCTTCATAGGGGCAAGAAATCCCACCAAATAGATGTTGCACCCCACACATTGGAGGCATAGGATGATGAATGTTGCACCTTGGATGATGTCTCTAGCACATGAACGAGGCTAAAAAACATGAAGAGAAATGAACGTCACCCTCCTATGCCCAAACGTTCCTCTTGGGTAGCATCACGTCACACTTTTGAGGGGAAGTTTGGCACATTGGGTGCACTTGGTGGTGTTGTGGGCTTGAATCCCCACATTATAGATTGATTTGGGGATGATGTGGCACCTTCCTAGCTTGACGTCCTAGCCTTTGGAGGCCTCTCTTCACATGTACCACCTTGGAGAAGATATTTGTGGGATTACATGCCATCGTTTTGTTATTTTTTATCATTTTGTAGCCTATGTGGGAAAAAAGAGCAAAATGATTTGCTAAATAAACATTGTAACTTTGGTTTTAGCCTAAAATTAAGGATTTAATTGTAATGTGGACAAACTATGACTTGGGTTTTCCTCTATAAATAGAGGCAAGTCATTTTCATTTGGATAGAACTCATCACTTGATAATAATACTTCTTGGACTGCAATTTCAACCCTCATGGAGAATTCACTATGCCTCTTCTCATGTGCAAATATGGTGCTACTTGCTTGTTGATCACTTTTACTAGTGTGCTATATTCTTGGAGGCTTGTGGTGAAGTATTGTGAGGTATTTCTTGGTTGAGTAAGGTGTTTTCTTCATCTATTTGTTGTCTATTAAGTGAATTTTCTACAATTGTATGGTAATTTTCTTGGTAAACTCAAGATTTGTTGGAAAAACCCTAGGAGTAAGAGTGTTTACACCCTCCATAGCTCATAATATTTCTTCATCTATCTAAGAGAATTCAAGGTTTCCTTCAAGGGGTGGGATTTTTTACACCCTTGAAGTAAACCTAGGCTAGGGTTTGATTTCTAGGGAGTAAGAGGGTTTACACCCCTAGAAACTCTAAACCCTAGTTTTATTTTTTACTACTGAGTTCAACAATTTAGAAGAAAGAGACATTTTTGGTGCTATAAGGGTTTAGTATTAATCCCTCTCCAATTCTCATAATAGTTTAACTCTCCCTCCAATTAAGATACTCCATTTACCCAATAACAAGGCACTAATCATTGCATTGGAGATCGTAAATTGTTGCATTGGTAAACGTGAAAATTGATGGTTTGTAAATTGCTCAAGTTGGATTTGAATTGTACATGCTTTAGACTCTCTTATAATTCAAGGGTGTATTGATTGGTCAAGTGGTTAGTTTGTTGTAATAAACATTGAGGTACATCCATTAGGGTTGCAGAAAAACACTCTTTCTCATACAATTTCTCTACTTTTCTACCGTTGAAAGTCGCTTGTAAGCTGCAATAATTAATCTACTGATAAAGGGTTATTGTTTGGGTGGTTTACTTGTTGATTTCAGTGATTAGAATTTTTCCTTGTAGAAAAAATTTTCTACAGCCATAAGGCTGTCATAATTATTTTTTGATAACACTCTTTTACATCCCTCTTTTGACATCAAAATATTGGTTTAAGCATTGGAAAATTGTTTACTAATTGCAAGCTTTATTGTCCAATATCATAGGTTGATTTTGATTTTGATATATCACTATTATATGCTGCAATTTTGGGACAACCAAGGTTTCTTGTTGATTTCCCTCTTCTCCGGGGGCTTATTTTATCACATATTGTCTTGGTTTGGGTTGTCTAACATCTGTTTTGTAGGTACTATAAATTGGAAGCCTTTCCTTGACTTGTACCCATCTTCCATCAAGCTTCAAGATCTTTTAATCATGACCTATAGGGGTGATTCATTCGTCTCTTGTTCTCTCCCTTTGTAATCCCCATAGGGTCACCTGGGAAGACTCCCTTGTGTTGGACTTTTCCACCACTAAAACGAGGGGGATATATATTGAGATGATAGTGATAGGTGTCCCAAGTTGTATCACACACTTGTTGCTTGGATTGGGATTTTCCAAAACTACAAATTGTATGATAACATTACCTATCATTTCTAAGTCTTTTTTTCTCTGGACCTACCCACCCTCCCCGACACCCTTATTTTCCACCTATCCCATTGGATTCCTCTTTTCTCCCTGATCACCATGGTATATATCACTTATTATTATTTTTTCATGGATCCACTTCCCCTCCCCGACACCCCTCATTTCCAAATGGCCACCACTCGCAGCCAAGAAATAATTGACCTACAAGCCAAATCAAAACAGCACAAGGAGACCATCCAGAGAATGACTTCTAAAATTGTTTCCATCAATTCCAACATTGAATCCTTCAAGGACCAAGTTAAGGGAGAATTTGACTCCATCTGATCCACTCTCAACCAATTTTTGAAACAATCCCAGGGCCCTCCCTCCTCTGACCAACCTTCACACTTCGAAGGTGTGGAATTTCCCCATACTATGGCCTTTCATTCCAACTCCCTTCATCGTGACCCTCATCTTCCCAAAGTTGAGGTGAACAAATTTGATGGCTAGAATAATCCCATGGGCTAGGTCACTCAAATGGAAGATTGTTTCTCCTTGCATGGCATCACTAATGAATTGTCCAAACTTTGTTATGGTGTCCTCTATCTTGATCTTGAACGTTGGCAATGGTGAAAATGGCATAAAAATGCATGCCAAGAGTATGTTTCTTGGACAGAGTTTGTTGCAAAGATTTATGAACGCTTTGACACCGACACCCACCATTTAGGTTGTTTGACCAAGTTGAAATAGTGTGGCACAATGGAAGACTTTATAACCTCCTTTGAACACTTGGCTTTCAGAATGGAGGGCATGTCATATGCCTTCTTCATGTAATGCTTTATGAGTGGCATAAAGGATGAAATTCACACCCAAGTCCTAATGGCTCACCCTTATACTTGGTTGGAATCTACTAAAAGAGCAAAGGAAGCACAACAAATTATATCTGCCCAAAACAAAAAACCCTCCTTTATTCCTTGCCCTCAACCCACCAATCCCACCCCTCCTACCACTCCTCTCAAGATCTAGAAATTAACTAGGGCAGAAATGGTTGAACGCCAACTCAAGGGTCTTTGCTATAAATGTAATGACAAATATTTTATGGGGCACAAGTGTAAGGAACATAAGTTTTTTATGGACATTTATGAGGATTTTGCTGATGAGGAGGTCGATGTTTCCCCTGTGGAAGAGCTACCCCAAGAAAATGATCTTAATCTCTCTTCTGATCCACCAAAAGTGGAACTGTTGATTTTGTTGCACGCCCTCATTGGATTCTCTGCTCCCCAAACACTCAATTTAATTGGCTACATTGAGCATAGGAAAGCCATCATCCTAGTTGACAATGGAACCATCCATAATTTTATTCATCGTTGCATTTCCTAATAAATCAATTTTTATAGTTTTGCAGTCAACAAATTTCAAATCATGATTGTCAATGGTGGTTCAATGAAATGTGGTGGGAGTTGTGAAAATGTGTGCCTACAAATTGGTCAATACCACCTAAAATCTCATATGTTTTCTATTGACATGGGTGGGTGTGACATTGTGTTCGGTGTTGAATGGTTACGCACTCTCAGCCCAATCCTCATGGATTTTAAGGACCTCACCATGCGCCAACATTTTTGTCTCTGTCAACGCACCATCAAGGAAGATTTAGTTTAGTGGAAGGATACACCACTAGACGATGCCAACTGGGAGTTAGATACCATTCTACACCAATTTCCTCATCTCAAGCCTTGAGGACAGGGTTGTTTTTCAAAGGGGGGGAATGTTAGGGAGCTAACCTCCCTAACTCCTCACGTAGGTAGAATAATATATTTTCCATGTAATAAAGGATGCCATTACTAAATAAGGCCTATATAATAGTGTGAACAAGTCAAATGTAAGAAGACTTAATAGAATTTTTTGCTTCTAGAAAGATCTTCCTCTAGAATGTTCTGCAAAGATAAAATTAGTATAAATAGGAGTAGAAGGCATAAGAAAGTCTTGTCTTGAGAATTATTGTAATAGAGCTCTACTTTGTTGGAGGTTTCCCCATCAAAGAGGCAAGTGAATTTGGCTTTCTATCAATAAAGGTATCATTGTTGGTGTTGTTGTTCTCTCTATTTTTTTGTTCCATTGTTATTTATCATAATATTTATGGTTTTGCTTTATAAAATACATCTTGTACCTTACATTCTGCTCCTAAGTAGGCACCCACTAAAACAATGATCCACGGGTACATCTCATTCTATAAATTAATTAGTATTTTTTAGCTTTTAGTGTGAGAAACCTCAGTTTTGTCACTCCTGATGAGTTTGCTTTCTTAGGGTATCAGATGATTCATCCTCCGACATGTCACATCAATTTTTCTAACAAAGCTAGTCAATTGACTCTAAATCTCACCTCCATGGCTTAGGCCATCTATTCACTCTCACATACACTACTCAATTCAAGTGGTGTATGCCTAGGGCTATCCATGAATAACCAAGCAGAGTATGATGTTGTAATCGGATTGTTTGCCAATGTAACTCCACTTCAAATCCACGACCTCAACATTTATCATGATTCCCATCTCCTCGTAGTGCAATTGAATAATTTTGACCATGTTCTTGATCCATGTCTTTTTAGGAAGTATTTATTGGTTGTGGAGCCTGATTATCTTCCTAATTCATATGCAGGTATGCCTAGCCCCCTTCTGTCAGGGGTTGGCCCCCAAATGAAGGGGGTCTGGGGGGTCTTATTCCCCCGGCTGGGGGGGCATGGGGGGCAGTGGGCCCCCATCTAGGGGTTTAGGGGAAAATCCCCTAAGGAAAATGTTGGGAAAATTGTCTTGTAAAATATTGTAATTTCGTAGTCAATTTGGACCATTCATTATAAGGTCGCAGATCTGATGGTAGAAGTTATGTTAGGGTTTTTTTCCCTAGAAGGCAGACCTGTTTTATGAGGAATTGTATTATAGTTGTGTATGAGAGTGAATATTGTATTCTAAGAGAGGAGACTGTTAGAAATAGAAGAGGAAGTTACAACGGGTGTGTTGTAGGTTGTATTCCTTCATTTGCTGGATAATAATAAAAGGAAGGACCTGAAAATTTCTCTGGTGGACGTAGCCCACACTAGGTGAACCATGAATATTTGTGTCTCTATTGTATTATGTATCTTGTGTGTTTTATTTCCGCATTTGTTTTATTTTATTGCTCTGTGATCCTGTTTTTCTAACAGTGTTTACAAGTTCAACTTTTTGCAATGAATTTTGAAACCATTACATTCATACACATTCCTAGGAGTTCAAATCAAATTATAGATAACATCACAAATGAAATCTTGGACTGGCATTTATCATGTTAGAAACAATACCTACTCATGAAAAATAACAAATAAACAAAAGTATGTATATTTATCATCAAATTGGTAAACCATCACACATGTGGAAATTAGAAAGCAAGAACCATAAAAATACAACTCATGCACACACATATACAAATCAGGATTCCATAAATGTTTATATATATATATATATATATATATATATATATATATATA
>JZKD02S1672982.1:78649-89348 GCA_000966675.3 Picea glauca
TCCTAATAGAGAGGACACCTGAAAGTGAAAATGTATCCCATGAAATTCATGATGAGGACACAAGGAATATGAATCAAGAATGGAGAAACTCCAACTTTGCGTTGAAGACCAACCACTTTCCTAAGATCTATATGAGGAAGTTTGATGACAAGGATACAATCACATGGATACTTCAGATGGAGAAATTATTTGATCTACATGATGTGCCACATACACAAAAGGTCCAAATTGCTTATTTATATTTAGAACTCAATCAATTGGTGTGGTATCGATGGATTTGTTCTCTCAAATCACTCGTCACTTGGAAAATTTTCACGGAAGAATTGATAGCACACTATGAGGATACAAGGAGCAATACCTTCTTTAGCCAATTGATAAATCTCAAGCAAAAGGGTTCAGTTGCAAAGCACATTGAGAACTTCCAAAGATTGAATATAAAGGTAACAGATATTCCAGATGAGCACCTGATTGATGTATTCATAGGAACTTTAAAGGATAACATTCAACATGGCGTTCGCCTTTGGGAACCCAAATCATTGGAGAATGCATTCAGGGTGGCAAGAAATGTTGAAAGTAAAAATATGGCTATGGCTACTAGAAGGACCTCTCCTAACATATATCGAGAGAATAATGTTCCTTATTCTAAAACACCTCAGCCTACAAGGTTGACACCTCAACAATTGGAGGAAAGAAAAGAAAAAGGTTTATTCTTTAATTGTGACAACAAGTACAGTAAGGGACATAAGTGTTGTGAGAAGAAATTATTCTGCATAGATTGTGAAGAGGAAGAAGAACAAGAACCATCTCAATATGAAAACGTAGAAGTGATTTCTTCTGAAGAGTTGACTCACATGATATCATGTAATGCATTGGATGGAATTAGCACTCCTCAAACCCTCAAGATCGAAAGATATATCAAAAGGAAAAAGGTAATAGTCCTAATTGATTATGGTAGTACTCATAATTTAATTCACTATAAATTAGCCAAAGCTCTCAATTGCTTTTTATATCCAACGCCAGAGTTTCAAGTAATGATTACAGATGGAGGAACTATCAATTGCTCAAGAAAATGCAATAATATCAACCTTACTATGGGGGAATATGTAATGAATAATCCAATGATTGTTATACCGATGGGTGGGGATGATGTCGTACTGGGAATCCAATGGTTACAATCATTAGGAATAGTGGCTATTAATTTTCAAGAACTTTTCATGAAATTTTCATTGGAAAAAAAAAAATTTGAGTTAAGGGGTATCACAGGGAAACCCAGTAAGGTGATAATCTCTAATGGCATGAGAAAATTATTTAAAAAGGGGCATCGGGGTGTAATTGCACAACTATGCTCACTAGATGTTCAAACATCTAAGCCATCTAATGCTTCTAATGCTTCTAATGCTTCCAAATGTCTTCTAATGCTTCCTTTATAGACTAGACAAGAAATGATAGCATACAATGTGATTTCATCCTCTAACATAGGATTCTTTCATCTTAAACTGAGGTAATAACACCTGTACAAACTAGAAATAAAAAACTGCTACAAAAAAGGCTAATGTTGGAAACTATCCTAACACCTTAATCTTGCATAATGAGGTGTCCTTTGAGCACATTCCTTTTGTTGTCAGGTATCCTCCATCTTTAAACTGACCTCCAAACAGTTGTACCATGCTCCCCTAGCCATCTGCTGACCTTTGATCCTCTTGAACCCATCAAAATAGGAGTTTGCAGCCAATCATGTAGCGTTGACTACATCAGCCAGTTCGCAACGAAGTTTTCATCATTTGACTATGTAGACCAGTTCGCAGTGACATGCGCTGTGAAATGTCATGTAGCTGCCCAATTTTTCTAGTTTAAGCCCCAAAACACCCAAAAACTTTCTCCAGAGTTAGGTATGCCTATAGAAGCATCATAATATGGTGAATGAGTGAAAAAGTCAGTCATAACAACATAATTCCTCAAAAATCTTCAAAAATGCAAGGATAAGCACTTCCAAAACTGAGATTATTTAATACATTTCACTTCACTTCCTAAGTTTGGTACTCCTTCTGATGGCAGCTTTGGGCAACATATTCAAATTCCTTTGGGCTAATTCTTCCTTAAAATATTACAACTCTAGTTTAAGTCTTATGATCTGAGCTTGTAAATCCCTATTTTGTCTGTATAAATTCTTAAGCTGTCGATGGAGGGGAAAATATATCTTTGTTGTAAACTTGGCTTTATCAATAGTGTCCAGATACATATCCATTAGATCCTTCAAATTTTTTCTCTCAGCCAACCTTTCTCCCTTCAAGTCAACAATCTCCTTTCTAGCTTCTTTGAGTTGTTTGTTCAGTCTTTTGAAGGTAGGGTTTTCAGGGGGAGTGGTTATGTCTATGAATTCAATATGTTTTTCAATAGATTCAACTTTACCTTTACCCTTTCTCTTGATGGGATCTTCTATTATGTATTCTTTTTCAACACCTTTTTTCTTAGTTGATGACCTGGTGAAGGGCCTCCTAGCTTTATCTTCAACTGCAATAGTTGGTGAGGAGAAGAGTAACCTCCTTCCTTTTGTGCTTGTGGCTCTATTTGATGGAGTTTCTGCTAATTCTAGAGCTGGTTGGGGTGAAAATTCCCTTTGTGGAGAGTAATGAGATCCCCCTTCTTCTTCTTGTTCCCTAGGAGCCTCATCATTTTTAGCAATGTCTTTTCTCTTCATCTTCCTACTTCTCTTTGTGTGAACAATGTTGTCAACCTGAAGAGGACTCTGCACTTTAGATTATGGAGTAGGAGAAAAATTTAATTGCTAATGTGCAGAGGCAATGAACTAATCCCAATCAATGTTTTTCTTCTTCAACTCCTCCATCACAAGCATTTTAATCAGCCCTGAGTGAAAAACACTTGTATCAACTGCCTTGGACTTAGCTTGGACCCTGTGAGCCATTTTCCCAATGCTTCTAAACAAATAGAAATGGAGATTCATGAGGTATTTTCCTATTAAGTGCAGCAAAAGTCTAATGTGGTACTGATAAATAATATTGAACCTGCCCTCACAGGTAAAATATCTTTGGATCACCCTTAGAATCTTATCAAATCCTTCAACCATGTGGCTCCTAGGCACTCCCTTTGATAGGTTATCTCCCTGACATTCTGGTTGAAGGAATTCTTTAGAGAATGATACATTTATATTCATGGACTTAAACAATACTTCACCAGTATTTGGTATCTCAGTAGTTGTTGCTATGGTTGCTTCAGATACCTCAAGTTCAAGAGTCCCCACCTTAGTTTTGGTCCCATCAAAATTCAAGGCAAATTCTCTAGCTACCTCAGGGTGCCCCCTCTGCATCTTCTGACAGAAATTGAAACATCCCACTCTTTGGAAGACCTCCCAGATCAGAGGTTCAACAACAAACAGATGCATGTCATAGGTTTCAGCCCTCACTATGCCCCCACCCTTGTGAGCCTTCTTCTGCTATGGAGTATCCATTGATGTTATAGGAAGAAAAGTAAAACAACAATTTGAGGGATACAAGAGGCAAAACAAAAAGACATAAGTCTTAGGGTTTGATGGATAATCTCTTAAAATATGGTTTTTGTATAAGGTTTTAAAGTCTTTCAACCTATTTGGCCTCCTGGATTATGAAAAAAAACCTAATAGTCACGAAATGAAGGAGGACTACACAGGAAAAAGGAGATATAGGGAGAAAGCTTGCTGCAAAAGATTTTGTTCAATACTTCACCCTCACTTTTACAAAATCATCATAACTTTATCAACAAAGTTATTTTCAATTTCCAAAATAGATAGACTTTAGACTTGAAATTAGAATGGAAATATTAATGGTAACCAGTTGGTATAGGTTGTGAGATAAGTGAATAACAATGTTGAGTTGTTGTATAGGATTTGCAGCGCCAAAGCAGGGGATTCACAACATAAGCAACAAAAGCCAAGTAAGGGATAGGCAAGGTGGTATGACAACAAGGGTTGCTTAATATTTAGTAAAATAGGTTGAGAGCTTTGCATTTGGATGAGAATTGTGACAACAGAGGTAAGAGGGAGAGTTGGCAGTGTAGACCATCATTTCGCAACGCCAAGTAGAAGAGATGATAAAACAACCTGTACTTTCCTTCAACAGAACTTAAAATTCTCATGGAGTACCTGGAGGCTAAGGCTTGAAAATTGATGGGATTGAGCTTGGACGAATCCACCTGTAGCTAGTCTAACCTCCAACTCACTTTCACCAGCCAGTTTGCAGCATTTTCCGTAGCGCCTGTCTGAAAACACTTGTTTTTGCAGCGTCGAGCTAGGAGCAGTTTGAAATCATGGGAAAACAGTTAGAAAATATTTAAATGGTGAAATCCCAGATTATTTACTTAAAAACATGAGTGTTGAAAACAAGGAGATCGGATGACAAAGCATCATAAATGAATTTATGGAGATGAGAGCAAAGTGTACATGATATGCGCTGCAAAATGTCTAATGAGATGCTAGCGTACAAAAAGAACTTGATTTGACCTTCTAATGGGTAGAGGGACAATGTGGAGTGGTTTTAGTACATCGTGGAAGTAGTGACATGTTAGGGTGGTGGTGGAGGCATAAGGACGATGGCTTGTCTAACCATGTCATATATATGAAGACATAAACCAAGGGTTTGGGCCAACATTATCACTAACTTTATTTGTGCTAAAACCTAAAAGACTATAAGGAAGAGAACAAAAGTAAAACTAAACAACACTAAGGATAAAAAATAAAAATAAAAATAAAAAATGTTGAATTGATCCAATCAATTCCATGTGATAAAAATATTTTTTGATGATATACTAATCTATACCAAGTCTTGGGAGGATCATGTGCGACATGTTGACAAGGTGCTACAACTACGAAAAGAGAAACAACTATATGGAAAACCATCCAAATTTTTCTTTGGGGTGAAGGAGGTAGAGTATTTGGGTCATATTGTATCTCATGAAGGTGTCAAGGTAGACCCTAACAATATTAAGGCCATAATGGACTAGTCGATTCCCAAAACATTGAAGAATCTTAGAGGATTTTTAGATTTGATAGGTTACTACCGCAAGTTTTTTCAAAACTATGGAAGAATAGAAACACCTTTAACGACAATAACTAAGAAGGATGAATTTTCATGGACTCCAGAGGCAAATTGAGGTTTTGAACAACTTAAAGAGGAAATGTGCAAAGATCTTGTCTTGACCACACTAGACTTCACAATTTTTTTTTATTGTGGAACGTGATGCCTCGGGAAATGGCATTGGTGTTGTTCTAATGCAAGAAGGAAGGCCCCTTGATTTTGAAAGTCGACCACTCAAGGGAAAGGATTTACACAAAACCATTTATGAGAAGGAAATGATAGAAATACTGCATGCATTGAAGAAATGGCGCCCTTACCTAATAGGTAGGCACTTCAAGGTAAAAACAGATCATGATAGTCTTAAATACTTCTTGGAACAAAGATTGTCTTAAGAAGAATAACAAAAATGGGTGACCAAGATATTGAGCTATGATTTTGAAATAATCTATAAAAAAAAGGAAGAAAAATGTCGTGGCAAATGCACTCTCAAAAAATGATGAATATGTTGAGGCCTTTCTCTGTTCTATCTCGATCATCCAACCCGACTAGATAATAGAAGCGAGGGATGAATGACGAAAATGTGTGGAATCTCATTCAAAGGTTGCAGCAAGATTGCAGTGCATCAGAAACATTTACATGGAAAAATGATTCACTATGGTACAAAGATCGCTTATATTTATGTAAAAACTCCCAACTCAAACAAAAAGTACTATTAGAAGTGCATACCTCTCCGGTAGGAGGGCACTCGGGATTTTTGAAAACCTACCATAGGGTCAAGAAGGATTTGTTTTGGGATGGCCTTAAAACTGATGTTCAAAGTTTTGTGGCAGAATGTTTGGTTTGTCAACAAAATAAGGTGGAAACAATTAAAACTCCAGGTGTTTTACAACCATTAGCCATCCCAAGTCAGCGTTGGGAGGAGGTTTCCATGGATTTCATCACAGGGTTACCGAAGTCTGAAGGAAAGAAATTCGTCATGGTGATTGTTGATAGACTGACCAAGTACGCACACTTGTGTGCACTCTCTCATCCTTTCAAAGCAAGTACAATTTCCACTTCATTCATGGAGACAGTTCAAAAGCTACATGGAAGACCAAATATTATTGTAAGTGACAGAGATCCCATCTTCACTAGACATTTTTGGACAGAATTATTTTCTTGTTTGGGTACTCAATTGGATCATAGATCATCTTATCATCCTCAGTCTGATGGAAAAACCAAGATAGTGAACAAACACAACACAATGGTTCAAATGGTTACCCTTGGCATAATGGTGGTGTAACACTTCCTTTCATACTACAACAAAAATGACACCATTTATGGCACTCTATGGATACCACCCTCCTTCCATCAGTTCTTCTCTAAAAGAAAAATATAAGGTTCAAGAAGTGGAAGATCACATTGAGCATCAACAACAATTTCTCCAAATCTTAAAGGACAACTTGACCATGGCACAAAATCGCATGAAATAACAAGCATATCAACATTGTAGTGAAAGAAGTTTTGAAGTAGGGATTGGGTGTTTTTAAGACTACAACCATACAAACAGATGTCCCTCAAGCAAGACAAGAGGGATAATAAATTATCACCAAAGTACTATGGCCCTTATAAGGTGTTGGAAAAGATTGGTACTATGGCATATAATTGGAGTTTCATGCATCTTCATGAGTACACCCAAATTTCCATGTTGCATGCTTAAATAAGGTTATAGGTGACAAGATCCTAGTTCAAAATATATTTCCAGAACTTGAGGAGGAAGGAAAACTCATATTGGAGCCTGAAGCTATCACTGACACAAGAATTTGTTAACTAAGGAATAGATCTATTTCATAGTATCTCATTAACTGGAGGAAACTACCTGCTAAATATTCCACTTGGGAAGATGATTGTTTTATACAAAATCATCCAGAATTACTCAAGCATTGCGGAAAACACTTTTATGAAGGGGAGGGGCATGTTAAACCCTGAATATTGGTACATTACCCCTTAATTGGGGCATATTACATTAGTAATGTTATTTTATTTATGTCGACTTGGGTCCATTAGTTGTAATTGTACCTCTTAGACTCTTATATATATCAAGGAGACCTTTTCATTTGGAATCATCTTGTATTTGGAATTTATGTGGTGTATAAGGAGGTTGCCCCCTTGAAGAGGCTTATTGTTGGCCCTTGGTTATGTAGGGAAGCAAATATTAAGGAAGAAAGGTGAAGTACAAACTGTGCGGAAGGCACATAAATCAAGGAAGAGTTGAAGTGGTTAAAGAAGAAGAAAAGAAGGAGCTAAGTAAAGGAAAAGTTATCCGTTGGAAGAGAATATTGAGGAAGATAAAGCAACAAAGAAGATGGATCGTGGACAACTCAACAAGAGGAAGAAAACATCAACAAGTTCTTTGGAGCACCTCGCGTAAAAGAAGGAAGGATGGGTTGGCAAAGCCCTGAAAATGCGGGTCAAGTGGACCTAGGGTTTTGACACCTATGCTTCGGTCTAGGGTTGTCTGTGAGTCATGTAATGTATAAATAAAGGTGTAGAATACTAGGGAGGGTTCGTTCATACTATTATTTTTGTTGTTCATTATTGATTATTGTTGAGAACATTATTGAGTCTGTATTATGGATCTTCAGTTGGGTGTGAAGATCAAACCTGCAGCTTGGTGCGCAGGGAGGGAAGAGAGAAAGAGAAAGAGATATGCAACTAAGTGCATAGACAGAACTGTATGTTTTCATCTATAATATCAAGAAACATAGTTCTGCAAACGTAGACCTAGGGAGAGGATGAACCACGTATATGTTCTTGTCTTTATGGTTGATGTTGTGTTATTTGCTATTTGTTATACTGTTATTGCATTATTGTGTTAGATCAGAGATATAACTTCGCGAAGCAAGCACAAGAGTGGTAAAGAATATCTAGACTGTGTTGTATTTGGAATCACTTTGCATTTCCTCTAGTTGTATACACCTGTGTCCTGCAACTCCCTATTGTTACTTCGGGTGAGACTGCATCTGCTTCGCAGGTGTTTCTGAAAGGGCCAATAGTTAGGGCTTGTTGGTGTGTTGTTATATTTTAACCCTGGGTCTGCCCCTGTGCCAACAAATGGTTATGTTGCTAGGACCATGATATTTTTGAGGGAATGTCAAGGTGGTTTCTATCAAAGACAAAAATTCAGAAGTGGATGGAAGAACAAGAAAAGGACTTCACTGAAGCTCAGAACAAGAATCCTAGTATTAGTACAGAAGACTGGTTGGGAAGGTACATATGTATCGACATACACAAAATTTTCTTTGGAGGAGTTCATAAGGAGTTATACGAGTGGTTAGCCAGATTAGAAGATACCCAGTTTGAGATCATATCTAGACCACCTGTGGTCTGGACAACAACGTTGATCAAGAATATCAAGAGAGTTGATAATGTTGTGTCTAGAGCAGTGGATCTTTGGTTTGATAGCACTATTGGAGGGTACATTACTGATTTTTCTATTGACATAGTCGAATCATATAGTCAAGCAAAGAGGTATTTCTTTAAGGGACCTAGAGGAAAGTTCCTACACTTTTTAAAGCTAAGGATTAAGACGTTATTGCATGAGAAGAATATCTTGAAGATATAGTAATCAGTTGGATCTTGAAGCTAATGTTCAAGAATTCAGACAACAACAATGACACAGAGGTTGGACACACGTGCAGTGGGAGATCGTTCAAAGAGGTTCCTCTTGCGAACTTATTTAAGAATAATTATGGAGGGGAGGGATTCTACAGTGGAGAAGAAGGAGATCTAACAGACGAAGAGTATTTAGAGTTCACAATAACAGAGGAAGTACAGACAGAGGAACTTTGCCAAGGAGAACCAAAAACTTCAGGGACTACGCCTACTGTCGAAGTAAGTACTATTACTACTTATGTTGTTTTAGCAGGATTAAGTAACCATAGAAACCAGAGTAGTCAGAGCAGTCAAAGTACTATTACAAATAGTTTGGTACATACTCAGTCAAGAAACAAAGGAAGATCTATGGCAGATGAGATGAGGTTACCTATCTTTAGAGGAAATGGATCTGAAGATCCTAACTAGCACTGATTATTTTGCGAAGCTATCTGGAGCATTAAGCAAGTCATTGACGAATTTGTTAAGAGAACTCAATTTAGTACTACCTTGAGGGATCGCACTCTAAACTGATATATGAAGTTTTTTTCAGGACCTGGACAGCCTAAACCGTTGAATTCTATCAAGACTGCATTGAGTGCAGAATTCAAGAAACCTAAGTCGGAGTCACAATGTATTACAGAGTTGAAGGAAATCAAGCAGAAGGTCATTGAACATGTTTTGGAATTTGATCATAGATTTAAGACTCTGACAGGTCATTTGAGTTTTTAGATCCCTAACAAATAGAATAAAGAGTGGTTCATCGATGCTCTCCTACCACACATTAGAGTTCCTCTGATGCAACATAGGGTCACTTCACAAGATGAAGCACTGGAGATCACCATAAAACTAGAAACAACCCCTGTAGGAGAATCCAATCCAAGTATGAGTTAGATTTTGAATCAGTTAACCAGTTTATATTTACAGGTCGAAGATATGAAGAAAGATAAAGGGAAGAAAAAAAGAGAAGATATCTGGTGTATCATATGTAAATCAGAGGGCCATGACAAAGAGCATTGTCCCTTATTTCATAAATACTTGGCCTCTGGAGCACCTATTCCTTTGAAGCCAGCTACTGTACCCTAGTGCAAGGTATGTAGAACTAGACATCATCCCGGTGAATGTTATTATATGCAAAAATATGTCCAGACACATACCAATATTTATTGCACATTCTGTAAATTTGTGGGGCATGATGAGAAGGATTGTAGGGCTTATGATCTCATGCATGAAATATCAAGGGATACATATAGAATTCAAGGAGAAACACAACAAGAAGGAAACTTCAATCCTCGTGGTGGATTCAGAGGAAGAGGACAAGGAGGAGGTATGAGTTGAGGCAGAGGTCAAATCATTTTTTATAACTGTACACATCCAAGACATTTGGAAAGGGATTGTTAAAACCCTTGTACTACTTGCAACTATTGTAATTTGTTTGATGATGTTATTGAAGATTTCCCACTATTGTTAGCCAAACTTCAAGAGAGACAGGGAGGAAACCAACAAGTTCAATTGATATTAGCAGAACCTCACGGTGAGGACCCTGTTAATATTATGGTAGCTGCGGGAGGTATTTACCTCTACATGTGAACCTGACGAGAATAGAAGACTCCGGGAAGCAAGAGAAACCCTAATGAATTGACTAATAACCCTAGAATCCTTGTCGGCTCAAGAATATAATTTATATTAGGCTATCAGCCTCCAAGAGAAGAAGTCGGCCAGAATTAATAATAATATACTGAACAAACACCTACCCAGAAGGAGAAGTCGGCCCCAGTAAACTGGCAGGATTACTATAAATACAGGGCGCCAGTTTCTCATTTGTCACATCTCAGGACTGCAGTTTTCCCAGTTGGTGCGCACTGCAGGTGTAGCTGGTGCGTATGTTTGGAGGAGGGTTGCAGGTGCAGCTGCAGCAGCAACAAGTTTCAGTATTTGGCTTGGATATCTCTTGGCTAGGGTTTGGACTATCTGATCAGCCTTTTGTGATGCACTATCCT
>JZKD02S1672982.1:93161-121406 GCA_000966675.3 Picea glauca
TGCAGGTGTAGCTGGTGCGCAGGTTTGGAGGAGGGTTGCAGGTGCAGCTGCAGCAACAGCAAGTTTCAGTATTTGGCTTGGATATCTCTTGGCTAGGGTTTGGACTATCTGATCATCCTTTTGTGATGCGCTATCCTTGGGGAGAGATGCACTGCTCTTTGTTTGTCTATCTAGCCTAGGGTTTGCTTCCAAAGGAATTCTCAGGTCAAGGTTAAGGTGCTCGAAGGGAGGCTTCAGCCTATGGTTGGGAGACGAGGATATCGTCGCGGTAAAACAAGCACACCATATTATATATTCTAACAGACCCCAGAGTCATTTTTATTACTAGAGGAAGCATTGTTATAGGAGAAGATAGAGTGACTCCATGAAATACTGTATAAGGATCAGGGATCAGAAGAGATGCAGAGAAGGCATAGTTGTTTGATCCAAGGAGGGAGAGGCATACTTTTGAGGAAGCAAGGAAATAATTTTTTGGAGAACAAGCTTCTTCATCTAAGGCACAACCAAAAGTAAGGGAATGTGAAATGCCACCAACATTTGATCAGTCTACTCTATCTAGACAAGGAAAAGAGGTAAGCAAGCTCATGGACTTCTTATATACATGTATCAATTTGATTAAAGATGAAAAAGTTATGCAGGAGCTACAACATCTAGCAAGACAATATGAAATTGGGAGAATAGACCCTATGCTAAGTAGAGATGTGAATCAAGTATCAAGGAAAAGAAGGACAAACAAGGAATTGCACTTTAGTGCTTAGATTGGAGGCTATGATGTGGACTATGTGGTCCTCGACTTGGGATTAGAGGTAAGTGTTACGACAAAGTAGAATTGGGCATTGATGGGAAATCCTAGATTGATTTACTCTCCTATCAGGCCCAGGATAGCTAATCAGCAGGTGGTGAGCCCCTTTGGAAGACTAGAGCATGTCCCTGTAGACATCGACGAGATAAGGACATTTATAGATTTTGAAGTGATTAAAATTTTTGATGATAGTTGTCCCTATCCTGCGTTGTTAGGAATTTATTGGGCTTTCAACAATTCCACTGTTTTTAACCTAAAGAAGAGAAGAATGACATTTGAGGGTAATGGGATTAAAGGCATTGCACCTCTGGACCCATATGAAGGTCGCAGATACACAAAACCTATCAGGGAAGAACACCATGCATATGAGCTAGAGAACATCTACAAACTGATAGCAAGACAACATGATTACATTAATCCTACAACAGATGGAAATCTCGGCTGGCGAAGTGAAAGTGCATGTTCATAAGATTCAAAGGAAGCATTGGGAAACTGGTAGAATAGAATGTACAAAGTATATACACGAAGATGTGCCAAATTGACCAGAGAAGTTCATTGGATTGGCACAAAAGTAAGTAATCTTCCAACATTTGATGGCCTGAATCATTTGGAGACATTTCTAGCTGAATTTGAAAAAATTGTACTAGTACAACAGAGGATATTGGCACTGGATGAAGCCTTGAAAGCCACACCATCTAGATGGTGGGGAGCACACAAGAAGAACATCGCAGAGTGGGCACAATGCCGCACCTTGATGACAGTGTGCTTTTCAGACCAAGGAGAAGGATGTGAAGCTCAATACGTGGGTCAGAGTTTCCCTAAGGACCATGTGCGAAGTTATGAGGAGGCCCAGAGAAACATTCCTAAAGAACAGTGGGTGCATAAGTTCATTAACACCTTGGATACCACGCCTATCAACTGGTGTCTTCAAGCAGAAATGTGCCTCATCACTACAGACTGGTATGGAATGACTTAGAACTTTATAGCTACATTATTATTTGAAATTCAGTAACCTACAGTAGATCAATCTTTACAAATTATAAGACAGAAGGTCTTTGAGGAGGCACCTAACCTCCCTTTTGAGAAAGAAGAGGATGAATGGACTGCACCTCTTCAGAGATTACAGGGTTGTTATAATATTAATGCTGATGAGGATGATGATCCTAGGGATGTAAACATAGTAGAAAATGAAGGTCACAAAGACATAGAAGGGTCTGGGATGGAATTACCTTTTGTTGGGCAACCCATTAATATTAAGAAGGTTAATTTTGGAACAGAGAAAACACCTAAATTAGCAAACGTTGGAGACTATTGGGATGATGCTACTATTGATAAGATCACAAAGATATTACATGAATATCAGGACTTGTTTCCAACCAAGTTCATAGACATGAAGGGAATTAAAGGATCCATGGGGGAAATGAAGATCCCTCTGAGACCAAATGAAATTCCCATTAAGCAGAGACCCTATAGATTGAATCCCAAATATAAGTAGAAAGTTAAGATTGAACTGGATAGAATTTTGGAAGCAAGAATCATAGAACCTATTGAAGAATATGAATGGATCATCCCTATAGTGGTCCAAGATAAGAAGACAGGAGAAATTAGAATTTTTTTAGATCTAAGGAAACTAAATGATGCATGCCTACATGACCCATTTCCTACACCCTTTACTGACAAAGTTCTAGATAATGTAAGAGGACATGAGGTCTACTAATTCACATATGGATTTTCAGGTTATCACCAGATCATAATTGCTAAGAAGATCGACATAAGACCACATTTGCAAAAAGAATGGGGTACTTTTCAGTACACTGTGATGCCTTTTGGCTTGAAGAATGCACCAACCCTCTTTTCTAGGGTGGTGGTTGAAGAATTTAAGGACTTTTTACATAAGTTCTTGGAATCTTATTTCAATGATTGAACTGTCTTTAGCCTACTAAAAGACCACATTGAATGTTTGAGATTGATGTTAGATAAGTGCAGGCAATGTAAAATTGCCCTGAATTTAAAAAAAATGTATTTTATTTTCACCCTTTGGAATGCTGCTAGGGCATATTGTGTGTAAGCAGGGATTGTTGGTGGATCCTTCCAAGATTCCCATCATTGTTGATATACCTCCTCCCACTTCGATTAGATAGTTGCACACTGCATTGGGGCATACTGGATAATATAGGAAGTTTATTAAGGGGTATGCACAGATAAAAACACCCATGGTGAAGCTCTTAAATAAATATAGCAAGTTCCAATGGATAGAAGAATGCCAATAGAGCTTTGATACACTAAAGCTGAAAATGGTTACTATGCCTATCTTGGTTTTTCCAGATTGGAGTAAGCAATTCAATGTTAATGTTGATGCTTCATCCATTGCATTAGGAGTATTTTTATCACAGCTGGTGACCCAGGTGGATATTGGTGGCCACCCACCTTTTCCAACTAGCTCAAAACAGTTTTTTGGCAATTTTGGTAATTTACTATTTTTAGTAGTTTTTCACTTCCGGAGCCGTTTTGAGGCCCTAAATGATGTTTTTTGGGAAAATAGGGAGAAATATGTGAGTTCCTTCAATATTTCCTGAAAAATGAATCTCCTCACTGATACCTTTCCAATGGGTTATCATACGCCTAAAACGCAGATCGTATGCAAAAGTTACAACCCCGAGAAGTTGATGTACTAACTTACACAAACGGGGCCCACATGAATTTTGGCGCTTCATCTCCTAGGGTTAGGTTTTTGGATGTCTAGGGTTTTTGGAATTCCTGTTTATTGTAAAAATGCCTTTAGAGCCTCATTTTAATCATCTTCTTGTGAATGAGCACAGTCATCACATCTCTTCTTAGAGATAAGCCACCACCATTCCAACAAGCTTGTTTCCGCTGCATTTTAGAGTTTCATCTTATTTCCTTATTGAATAGAAAACCAGTTTTACTGTATCTTTGTTATTTTGTGTTAAGAACCTGTTAATAATCTATATTCATTTTTTTCTACTCATAAAATCCATATCAGTGGTATCAGAGTGGTCTTCTCCTTGTCGTCTTAATGCATGTCCCCAACGAGGTCGGAGTACAAAGAGTTGGGTCTCGAGCTTGTTTCTCTTGAGGACAAAATCTCTCGCATGCCCAAGCGACCTTTCATGGCAGGAGAAAATAAATATGATGGGACAAGAGATCCTTTCAAACTATTGATTGAGGAATCTCTCACGCAACAGAGGAACGAGATGATGGATAGTTTCGTGCAAATCCTTTGGCGGCTACCAACAGGCGACACATCTTCTTCGAGCGGAGGTGTCGCCCCCTTCAAGGTACAAATAAAATTTTATATTCCTATATTTGAAGGTTATATAGACGCATATGCTATTGACAATTGGTTGAATCTACTAGAAGGGTATTTTTCTTTCCATAGCTTTTTGAATAGAGAAAATATTACTTTTGTGCTCCTCAAAGTTGTTCCCCATGTCAAATATTGGTGGGAAACTTTCTGTGAGAAAAAGGAAATAGAGGAACCCTCATTATTTATAGTCACAACCACCTGGGAATCCTTCAGGGATTCTATTAAGGAATGATACTACCTTGTCATAAGTTATGACGACTTGTATACCAAATGGACCACACTGCGGCAAGAAAGAGACCAAGCAGTGCCAGATTTCACAAATATCTTCCATACCTTGCGCACTAAGCTGAGTATCAAAGATTTGGAGCAACATCTGGTCTTCAAATATCACGGTACTCTGCATAGATACATCCAGACCAAAATGGAATTTATGGACATCTCATCCTTGGGCGCAACCTACTGATATGCTGTCAAAATCGAGAAGAAGCTCAAACAAAAGACGTGGCAATTTGGGCCTGGGAACCCCTAAAAAAAAATCAAGGAAATGGAAGCCCCAACCCATAGAACAAAGGACAGAGAAAATATGGACAGTATCAGGACAACCAGTCCAAGCCGCAAGCAAAGGAGGACACCGGAAAGACAAAGAAAGATACTGGGAAGTGGTGCGACTTCAATAAGAGCCCTTGACATAACACTGTTGACTGTCGCTCAAAGCATTCTCTGGTGGCTGAAGTGAAAGCCTCTGAATTAGATGTGGGTTCTAACTCTAAGCCAGAACTAGAAAGGGGAAGATAGATCATTGATGCAGAACCTAGTGCCACCGTTGCTACCACCAAGCTCCAGCCTGGTGAACTAGACGAGCCAGAAGAAGGAGAGTGCCTCTTCAATTCATAGATATGGGTAAAAGGAACCCTGCTACACTTCATCGTTGATAGTGGTAGCCATAAGAACCTCATCTCAGAATATTTCATCAAGAGGTTGGCCCTGTCAACAACGCCGCACCCAAAACCCTACACCATTGGATGGCTCTACCAAGGAAGTGATCTCCGCGTCAGCCAACAGTGTCAACTATCGTATAACATCAAGCCCTTCAAAGAAGAGGTATTGTGTGATGTTTCTCCTCTCGAAGTTTGTGATGTTCTTTTGGGCAAAACTTATTTATGGAAACATCATGTTGTATATGAGTCTAGGCCTCATAGTGTTATTATTACTTTGAACAAGAAATTGTACAGGATACCTGAGGTAGTCCCACCTAGTGCTATTTCCTTGATCTCTGCTAAGCAATGCAGGAAGGTCATCTCTCAGATGGGGAATTTTGTCTTCTTTGTGATTCACTCTCAGAATAAGCGAAAGATCACAACCACATCTAGGGTATATGCGGATGACCTCTCCACATATCAGAAGCAAGTATATAAGGTCATGGAAGAATATTTAGATATCTTCTCCTCACCTACCGGGGTACCTCTGCACTGCCAGGTCAAGCACCCCATCGATCTCACCCCCGGCACACCGCTGCCCAATGGTCCAGTCTATTTCCACTCTGTGTTAGAGAATGAGGAGATCAAGTGAAAGATCCAAGAACTGCTCCACAAGGGGCACATCCATCCCATCTCATCACCTTGTGGGAGCCCAATCATGTTGGTACAAAAGAAAGATGGAACTTGGTGACTCTGCATTGATTACCAGGCTCTGAATAAAGTCACAGTCAGAAACCGGTACCTGATTCCCTGAATTGACGACCTCCTTGATCAACTCACGGGGGCCAAATACTTCAGTAAGATTGATCTGAAGTCTGGCTACCACTAGGTCTCGATAGAATAGATAGATGTATGGAACACTACCTTCAAGTGAAAGGAAATCCTTTTTGAATGGTTGGTCATACCCTTTGGTTTGAAAAATGATGGAGCCACTTTCATGAGGATAATGGATGATATCCTGCAACCATTCACCAATAATTTTGTAGTGGTGTATTTGGATGACATTCTCATTTACATCAAGACTTGGGTCGAACACTTGCAACATATTCAACAGGTTCTACACACCCTGCAACAGTACAAGTTATACGCCAACTTGGAAAAATGATCCTTCGGCATGGACAGGGTCCATTAACTAAGCTACATCATTTATCAACATGGCGTACATGTGGATCCAACCAAGATCCAAGTCATCCGTGACTGGCTAGCCCCAACCACACTCACTGATCTTCAGAGCTTCTTGGGCCTTGCCAATTTCTACTGCAGGTTCGTGTTGGGATTCTCCCATATTGCATGGGCCCTCAGCCAAATAACCAGGGTGGTCATAAGGAAAAATTTGCATAGGGTCAGTCCCAACAACAAGCGTTCGATGATTTGAAGAAGCACTTGTGCTTATCCCCAGTAATTTCACTACCAGACTTGTAACATCCCTTTGAGATTGAGATAGATGCTTCAGACTATGTTGTGGGCATCGTTCTCACCCAGAACGACCACCCCATGGCCTATCATAGTGAGACACTATCAGATGTTATCCATAAGTACCCTACTTACGAAAAAGAAATGTACTCCATTGTTCAAGCCTATTGCCAGTGGAGACATTACATTCTTGGGAAGGATATAGTCATCCACACTGATCATAAGCCATTGCAATTCATGCATACACAAGGAAAATTACATAATGACCGCTATCAAAAGTGGTCCACATACTTGCAACAATTCCACCTCAACATCAAGTATAAAATAGGAAGCACCAATCGCGTCGTTTATTGACTTAGCAGACCGCCAGTCGCGACATTCACCATGGTGCTAGACTCTTGCGTCCATGAGACCTCTAGATGGCCCCAACTCTATGAGACAGACCTGGACTTCACCACCAGCTACCAAATGTTGGGTGCAAACGCAGTTGTCGATAATTTCCATCTTCATGATAGCTTGTTGTGTCATCTGGGACATATCTGTGTTCCATCAAGAGAGAAAGCGAAGTTGATCTGGGAAGCCCACTACAGTTGGGTGGCAGGACACTTCGGCGTCAAAAAGATAGTGGCGAGGCTACAAAAACATTTATACTAGCCGAAACTTCGACAGGAGGTCAGTAAGTATATCAGGTCTTGCACTGCCTGCGATATTTCCAAACCGACCACTAAGAAACAAGGCCTATACACCCCTCTTCCTACTCCTGATAGGCCATGGGAATGCATCTCAATGGACTACATGTCGAGCCTCCCATCCACCAAGCAGGGAAATGACTGTGTTTTGTGGTTGTTGATCACTTTTCTAAGATGGCGATTCTGGTTACTTGCAAGAAGATCATCACAACAGAGGCCACTACCAAGCTCTTCTTTGAACAAGTCTGGGTACATTTTGGAATCCCACAAACCATTGTCTCAGATCAGGACAATCGATTTCTCAGCACATTTTGGTCGAGCCTCTGGTCACTGCTGGACACCAAGCTCACCAAATCCACGGCCTTCCACCCCTAGATGGATGTCCAAACCGAGGTCATAAATCGAATGATTGTGCATATCCTTCGCATATATAATTCCAAGCACCCTCACACATGGGATGAGAGCCTTCCCTATGTCCAACATAGCTACAACCGATCCCTACATATCTCAACCGGCCACAACCCCTTTTAGGTGGGGTTGGGATTCCAACCATTGGGTCCCATAGATGTTGCACTTCCCCTTGCGGTCACCTCGACCGATTCATCTCCTGCTCCAACTGAAGCTGCCAAATCCACCCGGTTCATTAAGAGGATCCATCACATCTTCCAACAGCTTCAAGATATCCTACAGAAGTCCAATGACAAGTAAAAGCAGCGCCATGATCAACATCGGGTGCCACATAAGTTTCAGGTGGGAGACAAAGTTTGGTTGCACTTGCAGAAAGAACATATTACAGGACCCCATTGTAAGCTTCGCCCACTCCATTATGGGATATACACCATCAACAAGGCCATGGGGGATAATCATTTTGAGCTCAACATTCCTCCTTTCCTTGGCCTGCACCCAATGTTCAACGTGGATCTCCTTCGCCCTTATTTCCCACCATTATTGGACACCTCAGAAGTAGCAGAACAAATGACACCAACAGAGCTCAACCCTGAATTCATACAATAGGAATCAAATGATCATATTGTGGACACACAGATCAAGGGCACTCGACAACAAAGGATCCAACTTTATCGAGTCGTCAAAGCAGGGCAGCTCTTGTACCAAGGCAAGTGGCTCACCCGGGGCCAAATTTAGCAGAAATTTCCTCATCTGATGAGGGAAATCAACGTGATGGAGACAATTTATTCCTAAGGAGTGAGTATTGATCTAGGTGGATATCGGTGGCTACCCACCTTTTCCAACTGGCTCAAAACTATTTTTTGGCAATTTTGGTAATTTACTATTTTTAGCAGTTTTTCACTTCCGAAGCCGTTTTGAGGCCATAAACGATGTTTTTTGGGGAAAACGGGGAGAAACATGTAGGTTTCTTTTATATTTCCCCCAAAATGAATCTCCTCGATGATACATTTCCAACGGGCTATCATATGCCTAAAACGGAGAACGTATGCAAAAGTTACGACCCCGGGAACTTGATGTACTAACTTACCCAAACGGGGCCCACATGACTTTTGACACTTCATCTCCTAGGTTTAGGTTTTTGGATGTCTAGGGTTTTTGGCATTCCTTTTTATTGTAAAAATGACTTCATATCCTCATTGTAATCATCTTCTTGCAAATGAGCACAGTCGTCACATCTCTTCTCATAGATAAGCCGCCACCATTCCAGCAATCTTGTTTCCACTGTATTTTACAGTTTCAGCTTATTTCCTTATTGAATAGAAAACGTGTTTTATTGTATCTCTATTATTTTGTGTTAAGAACCTGTTAATAATCTATAGTCATTTCGTTCTTCTCATAAAATCCGGATAAGCCGGGTGCAGGAGACATTGACCACCCTATATCATTTGCTAGCAGGAAGCTTTCTATAGCTGAAAGGAATTATACTACCACTGAAAGAGAAGGCTTGGCTATGGTATATGTGTTGCAAAAATTTAGACACTATTTGTTGGGTGGACATTTTAAGATGTTCACTGATCACTCTGTATTGAAGTACTTAGTCAACAAGCCAGTGTTGGGGGGAAGAATATGCAAATGGCTACTACTATTCCAGGAGTATGACTTTGAGATTGTGGTCAATCCAGGAAGAATGAACAAAGGACCTAATCACTTATCCAGGTTGGAACATGGAGAGGAACCTACCAGTTTGGAGGATACACTGCCAGATGCACAGTTGTTGGTCATCAGAAAATTCGATGGTCACTTCACCGAGATAGTTCAGTTCCTGTTCACAAGAATGACACCTCGCGAGTACACAATCATTCAAAAGAAACAATTGGTAGTCTGTGCATCCAAATTTCAACGTATAGTTGGACAGTTGTATAAGATGGGACCAGATGAGATTTTGAGGAGATGTGTTATGGAGGCAGAAAGACCATTGATTCTTGCAGAAGCACATGAAGGCATCGCAGGAGGACACTATGCAGGGAAAGCAACAACGCAAAAGGTTCTCAGAGCTGGCCTCTGGTGGCCTACTTTACATAAGGATTCTAAGGAATATTACATAGCCTGCGATGTATGTCAAAGAGTAGGAAATCCTTCCAGAAGGGATGAGATGACTTTAGCACTGCAATTAACATTACAAGTATTTGAGAAATGGGATATTGACTTTGTGGGACCTATTAACCCACCAGGAAGGCACACAAGATCTAGATACATCATCACTACTACATAGTATTTGACTAGATGGGTAGAAGCAAGAGAAGTTAAGGACTGTAGTGTAGCGACAGCTACGCAGTTCATTTCTGAGGATATTATAACTAGATTTGGATGTCCGAAGATCCTCATGAGTGATCAAAGCACTCACTCATCAACAAAACTATTGAAGCCTTGACTCAGGAATTTGAAGTTCACCATCAGAAGAGCACTCCATACTACCCACAGGTGAGTCGAAGCTTTCAATAAGATCTTGGAGATAGCCTTGACCAAGATTTGCAGTATTAACAGAGATGATTGGGATTTAAGAATTCCAGCAGTGTTATGGGCCTATAGAACTACTTGCAAGAAGTTAACAACGCAGACTCCCTTTAAGCTAGTTTATGTCTTGGAAGCAGTGGTACCTATGGAATACTTGGTTCCTAGTCTAAGAATCACAACATTTACATGAATGGATGACATAGACATTGTTCAAGACATGCTTGCGTAGTTGATCGAACTAGAGGAAGATAGGTTTATTGCAAGATTTCATCAACAAGTACAAAAAGAAAGAGAAAAGGATTATCATGACTGACATATTAAGAGGAAGGCATTCAAGCAAGGATATTTTCTATTTTTATATGGCAAAAAGTTCATGAAGCATTCAGGAAATTTTAGGACACATTGGCTTGGGTCATTTGAGGTTGCCTATGTTACAAAAGAAGGAGCTGCGAAGTTGAATACCCTTAATGGAGCTTGGAAAGAAGCTTTGGTAAATGGGACTCGGTTGAAATTGTACTATGACAACCAGTTACCTTGCATCTCTCAGTAAAATCAAAGGAAGAAGGGTCTAGGTACAAGGTGCAATTGAAACTGGGTACCAGACACAGAAAATATAGTCTGCACAAGATAGGGAGGGACAAAGCAGAAAGCACAGGCTACTTTGCGCAGTCTGAAGTCGAAGTAAAATAGAAGGTTCAATCTTGCAGTGACTTAGGACGAGTCACATGTGAGTGTTGGGAGGATTTTGGCCCTTGGTTATGTAAGGAAGCGAATATTAAGGAAGAAAGGCAAAGTACGAACTACACGGAAGGCACATAAACCGAGGAAGATTCAAAGTGGTTAAAGAAGTAGAAAAGAAGGAGTGAAGTAAAGGAAAAGCTATCCATTGGAAGAGAAGATTGAGGAAGATAAAGAAGTAAAGAATATGGATCGTGGACAACTCAGGAAGCGGAAGAAAACATCAACAAGTGATTTGGAGCACCTCACGGAAAATAAGAAAATACAAGTTGGCGAAGCCTTGAAAACGCGGGTCAAGTGGACCTAGGGTTTTGGATCTAGGGTTTTGACACCTAGGCTTCAGTATAGGGTTGTCTAAGAGTCATGTAATGTATAAATAAAGGTCTAGAAGACCAGGTAGGGTTCGTTCATACTATGATTTTTGTTGTTCATTATTGATTATTGTTGAGAACAATATTGAGTCTGTATTCTGGATCTTCAGCTGGGTGCGAAGATCAACCTTGCAGTTGGGTGCGCAGGGAGGGAAGAGAGAAAGAGAAAGAGATATGTAGCTAAGTGTGTAGATATAACTGTATGTTTTCATCTAATATATCAAGAAACATAGTTCTGTGGACATAGCCCTAGGGAGAGGGTGAACCACGTATATATTCTTGTCTTTATGGTTGATGCTATGTTATTTTCTATCTGTTATATTATTATTGCATTGTTGTGTTAGATCATAGATATAACTTCACGAAGCAAGCATAAGAGTGGTAAATAATATCTAGACTGTGATGTATTTGGAATCACTTTGCATTTCCTCTGGTTTTAGACACCTGTGTCCTGCAACCCCCTATTGCTACTTCGGGTGAGACTACATCTGCTTCGCAGGTGTTGCCAAAAGGGTTAGTAGTTAGGGCTTGTTGGTGTGCTTTTAGATTTGAACCCTGGGTCTACCCCTATGCCAACACTTATTATCTGAAATTATCTCTTTTTCAAGGCATTGAGCACTTATTCTGAGGTTTTTCTATGCTATCTTGATATTTGGTTCTTAACAGTCGCCAAGGCCATTTAAGATTGTTTAAGAACACTTGTTGTTTGCCAAGAATGCATGTTATGATGTTGATTTATGTAATGGATAACAATGGTTTTCTATTTCATCACATGGGACAGTGGAAGTGAATGGTGTATAATATCATGGAGGACACATCACACTTATGATATGAGGAATTTGACAATTGGAGGGCTAGAGAAACCCCTCCATATTTGGTAACTATTTCTAGAAATATTAAGGCAGACAATGAGAGGCTCATGAGAGCTCGGGATGAATAGGCAGAGCTAAATGAAGTTCTATTGCAAAGCTTGTCTGAAATCCAGAAGCATTTGTAGCAAGGTCCTAGTAATGTAGAGTTGTAGAAATTAGAGAGGTTGAGAACCCCTTCAAATGCCCAAAATCAAATATTATCTTGTGGTGATATAGGAAAGAGTTCTTCCAAGAGGGGGCATAAGAATGCCAAGAAAAGTAAATCTAGTGGAAGTATTTCCATAGAGTCATCCAGAAGGAAGATTTATTCTAAGGATTGTCCAACAGTGACACTGGATCAAGCATCCCTAAGAGGAAAAGGAAGATGCATTCAGAGAGTTCCCTGACTAAGGAATACAAGAAGGATAAGTTGTTTACCTTTGATGGAGAAATTAAGAAACGAGAAGAAGTCAAGGCTTTGTTGTTGAGTTTGAAGAAGTATTTTTGGGTACATAATTACTCAGAAAATGCAAAGCAAATATTTCTATCTTCAATGTGAATGGAGGATCATCTATTTGGTGCGAAGACCTCAAGGAAGTCAAAGGAATAAAGGAAAGAAAATTGACATGGAAGTAGTTTGAGAAATAATTTTGAAAGACATACCTATCGGAGAAGTATTATGATGATAAAATCAAGGAATTTTGTGAGCATAAGTTGGGAAAACATACCCTGGATGTGTATGCTAAGATATTTTTAGAACTAATGAGGTATGTCCCTTACCTCAAGGATGAGAAATCAAGGATACAATGTTTTCTCAGTGGATTGCCACAATCCTACCAGGACATAATTGAGTTTGACAAGCCCAAGACACTAGAGGACACTATGAGTAAGGCCAAGTGTTGCTATGACTAGTCTAAACATACGCAAGAGCCTTCTAAGGAGTGGAAGAGAAGGGATATGAGTGGATTTCAGAAGAACGAACTCAAATATTTCCCCTATAAGAATCTGAAGAAAGGATATTAGTTCGGCCAACCAAGCATAAGTGTACATCAGCATAAATTTCCATCTCAGAGTGGAAATAAACCAATAGAACGAGAAAGAGAAAGAGTAGAGGAACCTAAGAAAATACCTTTGCAATGTTGGGGATGTAGAGAACCACACCTATTGAGGGATTTCCCTCATAGGAAGAAAGACAGTAAGAGGGTTTATCATGTACAAGAATCTACTACTACCAATGATGTGGCCATAAGCATTCCTAAGATATACGTGGCGGTAGAGAATTGAAAAATAGACCATAAAGATTCAATAGTGGAGATGGAAGGTATAATCTCCAAACAACTCGTTTCTATTTTGATTGACCCTAGATCTTGTTATCCACCATTTCTAGGGATAACTAAGGAGATAATGTCTTTATGCCCTCATGTTGTAGACATGGAGTACCGAGAGACAGATGACTGACATCACAGACATATACCCACTTCAGCACCACACATCCTGGATTCGTCACGATGGCATTCACCACATCAGCTTGCTTCTGGTAGACAATGGGTCTTGTTCCATGAGTTACAAGTCAGGTATTGTGGTAAGTGTCACTTTAATACTTGAGTCATTTGAGTATGTTGCATTTAAAGTTGCTTTTGATTATAGAACGTCTGCTTGGAAATTATGATCTTTTCCCTATTTCACCTTGGTGGTTGACATTGTGCCCTAGTAAGTGGTCACCCTTGGGGATGGGTTTTCTACTAGGAGGTCCCCTTGACAAGTCATCATGCCATTCTCGATCATACTTATAATTTTTCACACGTCATCGACCTTTTCATCTCCTTATATTTTTGTATTTTTGGATGCACTGAACCCAAGAAGAGACTGTACCTCATTTCATGGGAAGAAGGGGATGAAGGCCAAGAGGGAATGTAGCTGGAAAAAGATAAAATCCAAAACTATAACCTTCCATATGCTCTCCCAAATAGTTCTTGGGATCGATGATATGTTTCTCCTAAAAAATCAAAGACCTGCAAGAAACAATTTCACATATATAAGTGTCCCACTTATTGAGTGATCTACACAAGTGTGTTATACCCTTTGATTTACCCACATGGCACTATGTGTACATCTAGCTTCAAGTGACATTATAGAACTGCATCCAAGTATTATGTTACCCATTTGGAGTACCCAATTGTTCTGGACTTAAATAAATTAATGGAAAATAAATGGGCTTGAAAAAAGGATGCATTGAAAATGAAGGTGCAACATACCCTCTACAAAGGCACCCATAAATGAGACAATACAAAACCTTGTATGTCATGAACCCCATGCCCAAAAATATTACTCCATCCACTTCATCTTCTTCACATGGCTTAGAGAGGGTCCACCTAGGAAACACTCCTTGACTTAAGGAATGACTCACCCAATAAGTCATCTTGACAACCCTCCCATACCTAAACTTGGCAAATTGCATAGGGTCTTTGAGCACTTGCTTAATTTGATGAGGTAATTTTGATGCACATATTTAGGTGGATATTGTATTAAATTTGATTTTACTTACAATGATACATTTGACTTGATACCCTTGGAGGGAGCACTCACTTGGCTTTCTAGGACCTTGTTTGATGGACGTTTTGGAGGAGCAAGCCCAGCTTGGACCTTCACTAGGGTAGGAGTCCCATAAGATGGATGTCATGACCCATAATTTGGAGAAACCCAAAAGTTGGACATTGCCTTTGGAGGCAAGAGAGGATACCTTAGAGATAACACCTAGCCCTATATATACCAATGAATTTCCTTTGGAGTCCTTACACCACATTTTTGGGGCTTGATGTCTTGAATAGCGATACGGTTTGATGGTGGCGATGATGATTTGATGGAGACTTGGAACCTTATGATGAGGAGGACCCCATGCACCATGGAGAATACCCTAGCACTTGAAGAGAAGGCCTTTGGAGGCCCAACGACTTTCCAATTATGCCTAGACTTCACCCTAGAAGGGATTGGCATCACCTTTAGGGTTTCTTTTTTTTCAAAATTTAGATTTAAATTGTAAAGGGGAAAAACTAAGGGGGACAACCCCCTTGTTTTTTGGTTTACCCTATTTTTAAGTGGGCAAACAATTTTTAGAGGTATTCCATAAATAAAGACCAAATTATTTTCATTTTTATCATAACTTTCTCATGTGAGAAGAGCTACTTGCCTGAAATTTTCAACCCTCTTGGGAAAATTACATCTCTCTCTTGTGATTTTTTTTGGATGCTAGTACTTGTTCTTGTGGAGAAAAGTGGTGAACTACCCTTATTGGAGGCTTATTCTTACATGTGGATGGAATTTACTTAGCGAAATTAGGGTTTTATCTTTCTATCTTGTGAAATTGGTAAGGAAATTTCTGAAATTGTTGTTAATTTCTTCTTGTTTCATATTGCTCGTGTCTAAATCCCTTAGAGGAGTATAAGGACATACACCCTCCACCAAGATTCATATTATTTGCTAGTTGATAAGTCATTTTTGCAAGGTTGCTAGGAGGAGTAAAAGGGATTACACCCTCCTAGATTTTCCTTTGTTGGTTTTGCATGCCCTAAGGAGTAAAAGGGCTTACACCCCTAGAGCTATTGAGGATCCAACTCATACATCCAAGACTCCATAACCCAACATCCTAGGCACTAATCTATTCTTTTCATTGGATAAATAAATTACTTGCATTGGTATACGTTATTTTTAGAGATATTAAATTTGTTCAAGTTGGAATATCTTCTTGGCATCTTAAGCTTGCTCAAGCCACTAAGGAATATTGATTGGCTTGGTATTTCTCTAGTTATAATCAAATAAAATCTACAGCCATTAGGGATAAAACAAACAAATTCAAACTTTTCCTTTAAATTTCTTTTCAACCATGGAAATTTGTTTGGAAGCCACTTTTATTGTTCTACTGCTTATTGGATAACTTTTTCACGCTTTACTTGCTTATTTTTATTGTTGGAAATTGATGTTGTAGAAATTCTTTGCTACATCCATAATTCTTCCCTAATAATTTGTAGATAAATTCATTTAACAACACTATTTCACCGTTAAATTTTATGCGTAAGTATTGGAAAGTTATCTACCTGCTTTATGCTTCATTGTCCAATAATTATTTGATAATTTTGATGGTTAAATATGTAGTAACTATCTCTTATTATCGTTGATATATACTCTTGTTTACTGCTGCAATATAGGACATAAATATTCATTTCCTTTTCCATCAAATATTTTGGATTATATCTCTTCATTTTCTCTTGTCTCGGGTAGGTATCACACTCTTCTGTAGGTACAATTGAATTTGGAAACCTACCCTTACCAAAAATACTCTCATTCGAGCCATATTCCACTTCTTACTGGACCTACAGGTGAATCAACTTCCATTACTCCATTTTCCATCTCGTGTAGGATTTATCCTTCCTTGTGTAGGATTTATCCTGCACTAAAGCGAGGGGAGTGTCTATCTAAGGTGATAGTGGGTAGGTATTCCCATAGTTGTCCCACCTTTATATATTGGATCGGGCATTTCCCAACCTACAATCCATGCGATAACATTTTGGCATTGTTGCCGAGGTGGATTTTGAATCCTCTTTCATGCCCTAATGACACTTTGGCAAGTTATTCCAAAATCATTTTCCCATAGCTTGTCTGGCAAATCCATTTGAGGGAAGTTCCCTTTCCATTTATTTTTTTATGATATTTTCATAAAGTTCATCTAGCAACTCCACTATTGAAACATGGAAGTTTATGACGAACACCTACCAAAGGGATGGGATGATATCCTAAAGTTTTATGGTAATCCATGTTCGGCCATTACACATGTTGTTGAGTTTCCTTAATACATTTATTGGTATTAGGTAACCCAAGACAATGTTGTGACACAATTTTTTTTTCTATACTTGGGTAAGAAATAGAGGAATTTGATCAAGTACACTTGTGTCCCAAGCGGTTTTGACTCTACAACCTTTTTCATCCGAGAATTTGTCAAACACTGTGGACCTAAATCCCAACAACTTGAGGATATTATTCATGACCTTGAGGATGTTTTTCAAGAAAGAATGCTTCCATTAGATCCAATTGATAATTTAAGGATAGCTTCTTTTGAAGAACAAGTCCATGAAGGGAAGGAAGACTCCAAGGAAGTGCGAGACCTTGACCAAACGTCACCCACCAAAAAATAGGTCCACAATGACGAGAAGAACATGATTTTTCCTTTTATTCCATTCTAGAGAAAGCAAACAAAGTGATCTGCATTAATGGTTAAGCCATTTTTTATGAAGAGCCATTGGAATGACATTCCCATGAAAGGGGGTGCCAAGAAGAGAGGGAAAGACTCTAACAAAGTGAAACATGTTGAGGACCCTGATCAGACATTGGTATATGTTTTCTTGCTTGATGAAGATAAGATCGTCCAACCTTACCCTCCTCCTTCTACACATGAAGATGAAGAATCTGTTGATAAAGAAGATTTTTATGAAGTACATCGTGTTGAAGATCCAGTTGAAGTTTCCCTACACTTTGTTCTTCTTGCACATGAAGACAAAGAGATGGTCAATTTCAGTCATACAAACGATCTTATGAAAGAACCCTTGGATGTGGTTGATGAGCATATAGAAACTTTTATACATATTAGGAGACGTAGATGGGACATGGGTTGTTTTGTTTTTGATGAAGATCCCATCTACAACATCAAGGGAACCTTTCAGTTAAAGAGCACACAAATATCTCCTTTGGAGGATTTCTTTGCACCAATAGGTGATCCATATATTTGGTAGCCTAATGAATATATTGTCACAAACTTATTTCATCCATTTGGAGATGACATGGATCCATATACTCATGATGACTTCCAGTCATCCTTTGAGAGTTGTGATGCATATCCATTTGGGGATTCATATTTTCCCAATGAGGATTTCCAACCGCCATCATGCTTAGATTTTGATGGATACGAGGTTGTGGCTAGCTGAGGCCTGAGAGAAATAAAAAACTCGCACTAGTGAGCATTAGTGTTTTCATCCTAGGTATTTTGAGAAATATGTGTTGACCAAATAGCGATAGTTATTTAGAAATAGGAGGATTTATTTCTCCATACATGAGGCGGTCCTTTACCTTTTATGTTTTTCCTAGGGAAGCCATGTAATTTTCTTTTGATTTCTCATACCCTCTCAGTCTTTAGGAAGAAGTGATGTACTAAAGGAAGATGAAGACGAGTCATCATTTATACATGGTATCCCTCTTCAAAGATGGATTGATCGGTCTTATGTATTTTCCTTTAGGTAATATTTTTAGGATGGTTAGGATTGTGGTTTCTCTTTCCAACAGGATTTCCTCCATCCCACCCATCTCCATGAGTTTCATTTTATGATTTATTATATCTCTATTTATACTCATGATTTTTATGCTCTTGAATTATCTTTGTTGTATTAAATAATTAAGCACAGGGGGAGATACCTTGAGGAGATGATTAGTTGGTTGCACTAGTTGTACAGTTTTACCCAACATCCAAAACATTTGATCACCACGGGCCTCGAGCCCCAAGTAAGTGATATGTCATTTTCCTTTCTTGTGTTTTCATATTTACTGCTCATGATAGTTTAGTTGCATTTAATTTCTAATTTTCATTTTTCTTTACTTGCATCATTGACTTACATTTTTTTCTTTCATCATATTATATGCAAAAATGCAAAAAAAATATTTTCTAGATTAGTTGTCAATTTTGAAGTTTTGATTTTCTTATATGAGCAAAGGGTGAGTAAGCCACCCTAGATTTTACATTTTGTTTTTTCAGTGTAGACACAGGTCTAACCAAGAGATGTTGAATTTCTCATGCAATCTGCGACGAGTACATGTCCTCGAGTAGGAGTGAGATGTTATCCCCCATTTCTAGGGATAACTAAGGGGATAATGTCTCGAGGCCCTTAGGTTACGGACATGGAGTACCGAGAAACCAATGACTGAAAACACAAACAAAGACCCACTTCACCACAACACATCTTGGATTCGTCTTGATGGAATTCACCACATCATATTGCTTCTAGAATACAATGGGTCTTACTCCATGAGGTACAAGTCTAGTATTGTAGTAAGTGTCACTTTAATACTTGAGGAATTTGAGTATGTTGCATTTAAATCTACTTTTGATTATAGAATGCCTGCTTGGAAAATATGCTATTTGCCTTGTTTCACCTATGGTGGTTGACATTGTGCCCTAATAAGTGGTCACCCTTGGGGATGGGTTTTCTACTGGGAGGTCTCCTTAACGAATCGTCATTCCTGATCATACTTATCATTTTTCACACTTCGTCCTTTTCATCTCCTTATATTTTGGGATTTTTGGGTGTACTGACCCAAGAAGAGATTGTACCTCATTTCATGGGAAGAAGGGGTTTGTAATACCCCTGTTTCCCCTAGTTTGTAAATATAACTATAACAGGACTATGGCGGACTAAATATGTGTGAATGTTTGATTTGATGAAACTTTGTATAAAAGGGTCAATGTATGAATTTTTTGCTATTAATAGAAATTGGATATGTGTTGCACAACTACTAAAAGGGAGGAGTTTTCCAATATATACCATGGATGTTATGAGAGAGATGGTGAGGGAAACCAAGAATGGTTGAGATGACCCTCACCAAACCAGTACCTACTGGGTGTAATTGCTCAATACTCCTCTGACCCAGAAATGAATTACCAGTCAAGTTGGTAGTTGGAATGTCATCCTCAAGAGTTAAAGATGAGATGGTGTAGGGTACCCATCTGTAAGGCTTCTAGGCCTGACCACGAATTGGGATTCGGACCCATGCAAACTTGTCAAGGAAGGAAAAAAAGGAGGTAATTTGGGGGACAGACAATTCTGCAAGATAGCAAAGAAGAGAAGCGAGCATGCTTTGACTCTGGAGTTGAGAGAAAAAGATGAGAAGTAAGCTTGTTTTGACGGTAAGAAGATTTGGGAAGGATATCGCTACAAGCTGATAAACGAGGTTGATAAGTGACTGATGAAGTGCTTGTGTAGACCTTCTTTCTTGGTGTATAGGAATCTGGTTTCCAATTTCATGTGGGAGGAGGAGATTAACCTCCATCCCTGACTATCGAGGAGCAAGGAGAAATAATCTCTCTTAGAGAATCATGGTCTAGCTCAAGGGTGGCCAATGGTAAATCTGTCAGTAGTGGTTGTGCCTATGGTTGGGAGGAAACATGAACCCCTTTCAACAATCGCTTCACATTCTCCATTTCTGATAAGTATTATCATATTCTACGCGCGCGCGCGCGCGTGTGTGTGTGTGTGTGTGTGTGTGTGTGTGTGTGTGTGTGTGTGTGTGTGTGTATATATATTGGATGCGATGATGGAATGTCTATGTTTATGGTTAAGTCTTGCAGTGTTTTAACCATTATTAGAAATGCTCATTTGTTTTTGTAAACTGCTATATTTACATGGTTTTCAATTTATCGCAATTTAGTTATTAGAGAGTTATGGGTTGTGAATCCACAGGAGAGTCGGGGTAGGATTGACTGAAATGTCTAAGTCCTGCTGACCCTTTGAAGTTACCTTAGTGGGAATGTCAAGTTCAATTTATTGTGGGAGAAGGGTGTTTCCTTCATACTATCCACCCATCTAACTGAGGGCATATTCCCATGTCCTTAGCCCATTTTTTGCTAAAAGGATTAGCACTTAACCCACAAGAATCTCCAAGGGACCCATATGACCAGGATCTAGGAACCCTACGCTAGTTCGAAAGGAGATAGCTCTTTTTGTCTTTGGGACTTCAGACCTTATGATTCCATAATTCTCAAAAATATTCGAAGGCCAGAGTCATGAATTGATGAGGGACGTAGATATGGGAATCCATTGGAGATCCCTTTTAGTCATTAGATCATACATAGGAAGGGTAACATTAAGTGCTTCGGCGAATTTCCACTTCAAGAGAATAGAAGTGGTCTATCTTTGAAACTCCCAAATGTTGGAGTCGCGAAGTAATCTGGACCATTGATAATAGAAGGACGTGTGTCCACAGATAAACAACTATCCAGAATTTTGGGTATTCGACAGTATAGGGACACGCGAGTTTCCTCGGAGCTCTGTAAGATGGAGTAAATCCTGGCCGTAAATGTTAGGTACACGTGGCAAGAGATCCTATAGTTCAGAGAATTGATACTCTGGAGGAACTTGGGCAAGAGTTTTCAAGGCGTGAAAACTCTCAAAGTCACGAATGAGGAAGTGAATCTCAGTCGTTGATAGGTAGAGGACATGTGATGCTGGATCCGAGAGTCTGAAAACTTGTCTCTTTGGGGGATTTGTGATGCAAGGAGTTGTGAAGTTAGAAACCCTGAAGTAATGGAGGCCATGGATCTGACGACTATGTGGACTCTTACTAACCGTAATATTGAAGGGTTAGGAAGATATCAATCCAAGATGAAGTGGCATCCTAATGTCATTCAAGGTGACGTGGACCCACATTACGCGTGCCACGTGTCACCCAGATATGAATGATTCACAGACCCCTTATGACTATTAGAGCATTACATGTGTCACCTCCTACTGAGGACATGTGTTACCACTGGCCCTCACCATGTGTCAGCTTCTTGTTCGTACCCGCCTGTCCAAAGTGGTTGGTGAGGTGTTCAGGACTACGAGAGTCTAGATTATTTTGGGAGTTCAGAAGATTTTGGGTGTGGTACAATATAGGAGCGTTCAACGTAAAATGTCTAATGTCGATCTTCGAAGGGCCAAGGCCACATGGAAATATTTCGAGACTCCAGGAGTCAGATAATTTCAGGAGTTCAGAAGGTTTGGGCATAACATATTAAAGGGATGTCGAACAAAGATCATCGAGCACCGGACGTCGAACATTCAAAAACGATCGTCGATGGCCGAAATGAAAAAAATGTAGGACGTCAGTTGTCGATTTTCGAACGATGAACGCCAAAAAAAGGGGACATTCAACGCAAAACTTTGAACGTTGATCCCCAAAGGATGAAGGCCACATGGTGATATTTCAGGACTTCAGGAAGTAATATAAAGGAGTGTTCAAAGTCAAATACTAAATACCCCAACTAATAACACTCAGGTAATTTTTGGAATCCATAACTTGTAGACTAGAGCTCAGATTGTAGTGCGGTGACGACCGTTAGAAATATTTTGGCGAGTAGTAGCCAATGGAGGTCCCAGAATTAGGATTTGATAGAGTTAGGAAGACAAACATTCGATGCCCCATCCATAGGAAGGGTATTTAGGGGTTGGGTGCATTACAAATTGGTATCAGAGCATGGAAACAACTCTTGGACTACTTGTGCTCATGGACGAGCCACATAAAAATATTATTAGAAACTTTTACGGGGTAACACCCTACCTTACCCCTCTTCTATAAGAAACCTTCTACCGTTGATAGATGTTTTGGGAGTATGAATTGTATGTTGTTGCTAATGTTTCCAAATACACAAGTTGACTTCACTATTGCAATAATATGTGTTGTTGATGAATTAGTATATTAGTAACTATCAGAAAATGTTTTATCAACACTCAAGCAGTTAGTGAACAACAAAAAACTGCAGTGGAAGGAATAGTGACACACCATGAGTTGGGGGAGAGCTCCCACAATATAGGGGAATAATATGATGAAAGGAGGGTGGTGGAAACCCCTCCAAATTTGGTTGAAACTGTAAGAAGCCTCATGGAAGAATTACATATTTATAAGGCTGAAAATGAAAGGCTGATAAAGGAGCAGGAAAAGAAGACTGAAATTAATGCATTCCTACTGCAAAGTCTATTAGATATACAAAGGAAATTGCAATATGGTCCAGCTACCCATCATGTGGACAAGCATCATACTAAGAAAACTCCAAGTCCACATGAGATACAAAATCACGGTCCTGAAAGTGGCCACACCAAGAGGAGCACATCAAAGAAGGCCCAACATGGATTCAAGAGACACTCACTAGAATGACTCTCTGAGGACACTGGAAAATCCAAGGAATCTTCTAGTGGAAAAACTAGTTCACATTCTCAGACAAGAGGAAAGAAGAGGAAACATTCCAAGAGTCATGACCCTAAAGAATTCAAGAGATCCAAACCACCCACCATCGATGGAAAGATCAAGAAGGGGGAATAAGAATAAGTTTGGCTACTCAGCTTGAATAATTAATTTAGAGTCCATGACTACTCTAAAAACTTAAAGGCTCAGATATCCATTTTCAACCTGAATGGGAAAGCTTCCATTTGGTGGGAGGACCTTAGGAATGTAAAATGAATCCCTAAGAAGGACTTGTCATGGAAACAATTTGAGAAACACTTCAAGAAGAAGTATATGTCAGAAAAGTACTTTGATGGGAAGACCAAGGAGTTCTATGAACTCAAGCTTGGACAACTCACCATAGATGAGTATATAAACAAATTTCTTGACCTAATGAGGTATGTTCCCTACATAAAGGATGAAAAAGTAAAGCTGAAATTATTTATTAGTGGATTACCTCAATCCTACTGAGATAGAATTGAGTTTGATGACCCAAAGACCTTAGAAGATACTATTCGGAAAGCAAGGTATTGCTATGAGAAATTCAAGAATAAGACAGAACCCCATGAAGACTAGAAGAAGAATAAAAAAATGGGATTCAAGAAGAAGGGGTTTAAATCCTTGAGATTTAAGAACCATGGGAAGAGCTCTAAGATGAGCCTTCCTACCAGAAGTGTGTATAAAAAAAAATTTCCATCCTAGAGTGGAAATAAACAATTAAGAGAAGTTCCAAGTAAGACTGATAACACGAAGAGAGAACCCTTGAAATGTTGGGGTTGTGGAGAGGAACATTTGCTAAGGTAATGTCTTCATAGGAAACAAAACAATGGGAGGGTCTACAACATCCAAGAGGCTACCACAATCAATGATGTGTCTATGAGAATTCCATAAATTTATGCATCCTTGGATAATAGACAAGTTGAACACCATGCTTCAGTGGTGGATATGGAAGGTACAATTTCCAACCATCATGTTTCCATTTTAATTGACCCCGGTTCTAATTTGAGTTATGTTTCCCCTCAAACTATTGAGAAATGTAAATTGCAACAAGTTAAACATGTTAAATCATGGCTGGTAAAACTAGCCATTGGAACCAAAAGAAAATTAATAGAGTTCATACCAGCATGACATTTCGTTATAAGTGGGTTTCCCACCCAAGCGAACTTGAACATACTTCCTTTAGGATCCTATGACATATTGATTGGCTTGGACTAGTTGGTTGCCAACAAAACCAAGTTGGATTGCCATAGTAAGACTTTGGAGTGTGAAAATGAAGAAGGAATAAGGGTAACCCTACAAGGGATTCAAAATCTTGTCTTAGTGAGACAAATATCATCCCTCCAAGTGAAGAAATATTGCATAAAGGGGCGTCCCTTTCATGCAATACAAGTACTAAACTCTGTTGAGAATGACAAACCCATCCTAGAGGATCATCCCATACTAAGAGAATATAAAGATGTATTCCAAGAAGAGGTACCAGGTCTACCTCCAAGAAGGGATATTGACTTTTCAATAGAACTTGTACTAGGAGTAGTGCCAATGTCTAGAACACCCTATAGAATGAGTACACCAGAGCTAGTTGAGCTCAAACTATAGTTGAAGGAGATGTGAGACAAAGGCTACATTTGGCCTAGTGTGTCTCCATGCAGAGCACCAGCCTTGTTTGTGAAAAATAAAGATGGCACACTAAAACTGTGCATATATTATAAAAAACTCAATAAGATGACCATAAAGAACAAGTATCCCTTACCAAGGATTGATGACTTGTTTGACCAATTAAGGGGTGTTACAATCTTCTCCAATATTGACTTGAGGTTTGGATACTGTCAGGTCTGAATTAAAGATGAAGACATCCACAATACAACCTTTAGGACAAGATATGGTCACTATGAATTTGTGGTGGTGCCATTTGGGCTTACCAATGCACCGACCACTTTTATGTGCTTAATGAATAACATATTCATAAATTTGTTGGATAGGTTTGTGTTGGTTTTCATTGATGACATCCTAATCTATTCCAATAATAGGGAAGAACATGAAGAACATCTCAAGCTAGTACTCCAAGTACTAAGAGAACATTATCTCTATGCTAAGCTTAGTAAGTGTGACTTTTTCCAGAAACAAGTCCATTACTTAGGCCATGTTATTTCTAAAGAAGGAGTGGCAGTTGATCCTGACAAGATTAAAGCCATCATGGATTGGCCTACCCCAAAGGATTTATCTGATATCAAATCCTTTATGGACCTAGCAGGATACTATAGGAGATTCATAAGGGGATTCTCCAAAATTGGTTTCCCAATCACCTCCCTTCAGAAAAAGGGGGTTAAATTAATTTGGACATCATAATGTGAAGAAAGATTTCAATATATAAAATACCTTCTAGCCAATGTGCATGTGTTGAATATTGCATACCGAAACAAGGACTTCTGTGTGTGTACATATTCCTGCAAGGAAGGGATTGGAGGAGTCCTTATGCAAGAAGGACATGTGATTTTCTATGAATCCAGAAAATTGAATGAGCATGAAGTCAATTATGTGACCCACGATATGGAATTGGCTTCCATAGTGCATGCTTTAAAAATGTGGAGGCATTACCTCTTACATAGAAAATTTGTACTTATGACAGCCCATAGTGGGTTGAGGTATTTGTTTGACCAACCAAAACTCAATGTGAGACAAGCTAGGTGGATGGCCCTCCTTAGTGAGTTTGATTTTGAAATCAAAAATATCAAAGGAAAGGAGAATAGGGTGGTTGATCCCCTTAGTAGAAGTATGAATGTAGTTCACTTTGCAGCTGTAAGCTCTAGTGAATTAGACATCAAAGAGAGGGTCAAAACTACACAAGAAGAAGATGCATTTTTCAAGACCGTGACATCATACCTAAAGCAAGAGACCATAGGGATGAAGTATGAAGGCTATAAGATGCTTAATGATGGCCTATTGACTTACAAGGGAAGAATCTATATTCCAAATTGTGACGAATTGAAGAGGTTCATAATGAATGAACTACACAAAAGACCATATACTGGTCATCCTGGTTATCAGAAAATGATCACGGGTGCTAGGAAACTATTTTATTGGCTTGGAATGAAAAAGGACATAGTCGATTACTTAGATAAGTATCTAGAATTTCAGAAAGTCAAGGCAGAGCACCGGCACCCAGTAGGGTTGTTGCAGCCCCTACCAATTCCCGAATGGAAATGGGAATCCATCTCCATGGATTTCATCATAGGATTACCAATATCAATCAAACATAACGACGCCATCATGGTAGTTGTGGAAAAACTGAGCAAGGATGCTCATTTCATACCCATTAAGTCAACTTGCAAGGCAATAGATATTTCCATCATTTTCATGAAAGAGATATTTAGGTTGCATGGCATGCCTAAGGAAATTATATCCGACAGAGATACAAAATTGAATTAAAACTTTTGGAAATCTTTGTTTGTTGGTTTTGAAACAAAAATGCTCTTTAGTACAGCCTATCACCCTCAAACTGATGGGAAGATAGAGAGTGTAAGACAAGTATTAGAAAAGATGTTGAGGACGAATGTAATGCATCAACCCAAGAAGTGGGAGGACTACCTACCACTCATAGAATTTTCCTACAACAATGGATATCAAGAGTCATTAAAAATGATCCCCTTTGAAGCCCTCTATGGAAGAAAATGAAACATTCCAGTTAGTTGGAACAACCCAGTAGATAGAGTTACAATCAAACCAGATATTCTAAAGGAAATGGAACAACAAGTAATTTGGATCAGAAAAAATCTTAAGATATCCCACGATAGACAAAAGAGTTATGTAGACATGAAAAGGACTGCTAGAGAGTTCAAAGCAGGGGATCATGTGTATCTCTGAGTTAGACTGAGGAAAATCTCTTTGAGGATGGGAGCTTGTGCCAAGATGGCACCTTAGTATTGTGGACCCTTTGAAGTTTTGTATAGAGTGGGACCAGTAGGCTATCGGCTAGCACTTCCTCCCATAGTGAAGCCGCATAATGTTTTCCATGTTTCTTTATTAAAGAAGTATGTACATTATTTGAATCATATTATTGATTGGTCTATGATTCAGGTGGAGCCTGAGGGATAATTCCTTCCATAACCTAAATGCATAATAGACAGGAAGGAAACCCCACTCAAGAACATAACCATTGCACAGGTCAAGGTGTAGAGGAAACACTTTGGACAAGATGAGGCTACATGGGAAATGGAGGATGCCATGAAACAATAATATCCATTTTTGTTTACTTATGTACATACAGAGCACATCAGTATATAGAACATTGAGGACAATGTTCCTTTAATGGGAGGGGATTGTAATACCCTTGTTTCCCCCAGTTTGTAAATATAACTATAACTGCCCAAGAGACTATGGCGGACTAAATATGTGTGAATGTTTGATTTGATGAACCTTTGTATAAAAGGGTCAATGTGTGAATTTTTTGTTATTAATATAAATTAGATATGCATTGCACAACTATGGAAAGGGGAGAGTTTTCCAAGATAGACCAAGGATGCTATGAGAGAGATGGTGAGGGAAACCAAGAATAGTTGAGATGACCCTCACCAAACTAGTACCTACTGGATGTAATTTCTCAACAGTCCTCTGACCCACAAATGAATTACCAGTCAGCCTGGTAGTTGGAAGGCCATCCTCAAGAATTAATGAGGAGATGGGGCAGGGTAACCATATGTAATAATTCCAGGCCTGACCACAAATTGGGATTCGAACCCACACAACCTTGCCGAGGAAGGAAAAAAAGGAGGTAATTCAGGGTACACAGATAGTTCTGTAGGATAGCAGAGAAGATAAGTGAGCATGCTTCGACTCTGGAGTTGAGAGAAAAATTTGAGAAGTAAGATTGTCTTGACGGTAAGAAGCTTTGGGTAGGATCTCTCTACAAGATGATAAACGAGGTTGACAAGTGACTAATGAAGTTCTCGCACAGACCTTCTTTCTTGATGTATAGGAATCTGGTTGCCAATTTTATGTGGGAGGAGGAGAGTAACCTCCATCCCTGGCTGTCATGGAGAAAGGAGAACGAATCTCTCTTAGAGAATCATCGTCTAGCTCGAGGGTGGCCAATGGTAAATCCATCAGGAATGGTTGTGCCTATGGTTGGGAGGAAACAAGCACCC
>JZKD02S1672982.1:121506-176334 GCA_000966675.3 Picea glauca
ATGATGGAATGTCAGTGTTTATGGTTAAGTCTTGCAGTGTTTGACCCATTATTAGAAATGCTCACTTTTTATGTAAACTTCTATATTTACATGGTTTTCAATTATCTCATTTTAGTTGTTAGAGAGTTATGGTTTGTGAATACGCAGGAGAGCTGGGGTAGGATTGACTGAAATTTCTAAATCATGTTAACCCTTTGAAGTTACCTTAGATGGAATGTCATGTTCAATTTCCTGTGGGAGTTTCCTTTAGACTATCCACCCATATGATTGAGGGATTATTCCCATGTCCTTAACCCATTTACTACTAAAAGGATTAGCGCTTAACCCACAAGAATCCCCAAAGTACCAATATGACCAAGGTCTGGGAACCCTGCACTAGTCCGAAAGGAGCGAGCCCTTTTTGTCTTCGGGACTTCATAACATATGATTCCATAACTCTAAAAAATAGTTGAAGGCCAGAGTCGCGAATTGATGAGGGTCGTATATCTGGGAATCTAGTGGAGATCCCTCTCATTTGTTAGATCGGACCTAGGAAGGGTAACGTTAAGTGCTTGGGCGAAGTTCCACTTCGGGAGAACAGGAGCAGTCTAGCGCCGAAACTCCTGAATTTTGGAGTCATGAAGTAATATGGACCGTTGATAATATAAGGACATGTGTACATAGATCCACAACTATATGGAAGTTAAAGTATTCAGTAGTATAGGGACGTGTGAGTTTCCTTGGAGCTCTGCAAGTCGGAGTAAATCCTCGTCATAAATACTAGGTACACATGTAAAGAGATCCTATAGTCCAGAGACTTGGTACTTCGGAGGAACTTGCCAAGAGTTTTCAAGGTGTGAAAACTCCTGAAGTTGTGAACGACGAAGTGAATCTTAGTCATTGATAGGTAGAGGACATGTGGTGCTAGATCTGAGAGTCCGGAGACTTGGCTCTTCGGGGGATTTGTGATGCAAGGAGTTGTGAAGTATGAAACCTCGAAGTATTGGAGGTCGTGGATCCGAGGACTATGTGGACTCTTATTGACCATGATATCGAAGGGTTGGGAAACTATCAGTCCAAGATGACATGACATCCTGACGTCATTCAAGGTGATGTGGACCCACATTACGCATGCCACGTGTCACCCAAATATGGACGATTCACAAGCCCATTATGCCTATTAGAGCATGACATATGTCACCCCTACTGAGGACACATGTCACCCCTACTGAGGACACGTGTCACCCCTTGCCCTCGTTGCATGTTAGCTTCTCGTTCATGCCCACCTGGCCAATGTGGTTGGTGACATGTTCGGGTCTCCAGGAGTCTAGATAATTTCAGGTGTTTGGAATATTTGGGGCATGATACAATATAGGAACGTTCAATATAAAATGTTGAACGTCGATCGTTGAAGGGCCAAGGCCACATGGCGAGATTTTGGGACTCCTGGAGTCTAGATAATTTCGGGAGTTCGCAAGGTTTAGGCGTAGCATAGTAAAGGGATGTCCGATAAATATCATTGATCTTTGAACGTCGAACGTTCAATGACGATTGTTGATGGCCGAAACGCCAAAAACGTAGGACGTCATTTGTCGATTGTCGAATGTCGAATGTCGAAAAAATGGGACGTTCAATGAAAAAATTCTAACACCGATCGTTGAATTACCAAGGCCACGTGGTGATATTTCGAGACTTCGGGGAGTAAGATAAAGGGGATGTTGAAGACCCTAGTTTATAATTCTTGGGTAAATTCGGGAGGCCGTAACTTGCATACTAGAGCTTAGATTTTAGTGCGGTGATGAACATTACAAAGAGCATGACAAGCAGTAGCCAATGGAGGTCTCAGAAATATGATTTGAGAGAGTTAGGAAGATAAAAATGTGATGCCCCATCCCTAGGAAGGGTATTTAACGGTTGGGTGTGTTACAGGTCTGAAGGACCAGAGGCAATGTAGCTAGAAAAATATAAAATCCAAAACTATAACCTTCCAAATGCTCACCGAAAGAGGTCTTGAGAATGATGAAATGTTTCTCCTAAAAAATCAAAGACTTGCAAAAACAATTTCACATATATAAATGTCCCACTTGTTGAGGGATTTATGCAAGTGTGTTATACCCTTTGCTTTACCCACATGGCACTCTATGTACCTTTGGCTTCAAGTGATATTGTGGTACTACCTCCAAGTCTTATGTTACCCATTTCAAGTGCCCAATTGTTCTAGACTTTAAAAATTAATGGAAAATAAATGGGCTTGGAAAAAGATTCATTGAAAATGAAGGTGCAACACACCCTCTACAAAGGCACCCATAGAGGAGACAATATGAACCATTTGTTGATTTTTCAATAAGAAAGGTTTAAGCATGAATTTCATTCCATTTTATCATTTTACTTAAATCATAAACAATTGTGTTGCAACAACCAAGATCACAAGAAGAAACACCATGCACAAGTACACAAGAAGTATCCTGGGAAACCCTTCTCAACAAGGGAAGAAAACCCAGCCAATCCTTTGCTATATTCTTCAAGATAAATTCCTTAACCACCAAGAAAACCTATTACACAAAAGGGTTCTCACAAACCCTAGAAGACTAATGCCCAAGAGATGTGTGTACTTTTCCCAAGAAGATGTACTTGCTGAAATTTCCAAACTCACATAAAACATATGATTCTTCAATGGGGAATTTACCTTTACTTATATTAGACTTGACCTGTCAAAAGAAGTGTCTATTGGAACAACAAGGCCAACCTCTTTAACTCACAATATAATTAATAATAACCAGATTAATTATCTTTTACATTAATTATCAATTACATTAAGGTGGGGCCGACTTGTAACCTTTACATTACAATTAGGGTTACAGGCAGGTCTGACTCTTGAAAAATATAGCAAGGGATCTCATACACCCACTAGTGCTCATCCACTAGGGACACATCCATAGGGATGTCCATATCTCTATCTCACTATGTCTCACAGGAGAACCACACTCACTAGTGCTCAGCCACTAGGATCACGTTCACCTAAGCTCATCCAAAGGAACGTCCACTCAACAGATCTTATTTCCCACTGCATTACACAGGAGAGTCATCTGGAGTTCATCATCTCAAATATCTCCTCAGAGGAGGCTAATACATCATCTTCATCTTTGTCTCATAACGATGCACCCAGCTCATGGGAATTCACATGTTCACCTTGTGCTCAGCCACAGGCACGTCCAACTCAGTAGATATCCTTTCTCACTACGTTACACAGGAGAATCATATGAAGTTAATCATCTCAACTCTCTGTTCATAGGAGGCTAATACATTGTATTCATCTCTATCTCATAACGATGCACCTAGCTCATGGGAATTCACACGTTCACCTTGTGCTCAACCATAGGCATTGCCAACTCAGCAAATCTCCTTTCTCACTGTGTTACACATGAGAATCATATGGAGTTCTTCTCAACTCTCTATAAGGAGGAGGTCATCTCTACGTTTGAGTTATGTCTCAGATAGGAACCACACACCCATCTCAATGGCTCTCTCTCAGGTCAACTCAATCAGTATGTGTCCTGGAGAATGTCTCACGCAGCTGTAATCATCAACACCATTGTATGTCATGAACCCCATACCCAAAATTATTACCCCATCCACTTCATATTCGTCACATGGCTTAGAGAGGTTCCACCTAGGAAACACTCCTTGACTTAAGGAATGACTCACCCAATAGGTCATCTTAACAACCCTCCCATATCTAAACTTGGAAAAATGCATAGGGTCTTTCAACAATTGTTTAATTTGATGAGGTAGTTTTGATGCACATGTTTAGGTGGCTCTTGTATTAAATGTGACTTTACTTGCCATGATAAATTTGACTCGATACCCTTGGAGGGAACACTCATTTTTCTTTGCAAGACCTTGTTTGATGGACGTTTTGAAGGAACAAGCCTAGCTAGGACCTTCATTAGGGTAGGAATCTGACAGTTTGGATGCCATGAACCATAATTTTTGGAAAGACAGAGGTTGGACGTTTCCTTTGGAGGAAAGAGAGGAGAATTTGGAGATGACACCTAGCCCTATCTATCCCTATGACTTACCTTTGGATACCTTACACCACACTTTTGGGGATTGATGTCTTGACTAGAGATAGGGTTTGATGGTGGTGATGATGATTTTATGGACACTTGGAACCTTGTGATGAGGAAGACCCCTTGCACCATTTGGAGGCCCAACAACTTCCTCCTTATGCTCAACGACTTGCCAATTATTCCTAGATGTCACCCCAGAAGGGATTAACGTCACCTTTAGGGTTTCTTTTCATGAAAAATTCAAATTAAAATTGTAAAGGGGAAAACCTAAGGGGGACAAGCCCCTTTTTTTTGGTTTACCCTATTGTTAAGTGGACAATTTTTTTTTATAGGTGTTATAGCAAGATTTGCCTCACCATTGCTATCTTGCATAGAGGGCCTTTTTCCATTTCCCTATGCAGACTTGCCATCCCTTTTTGATGAATCTAGAGACAAAAATATACATTTTTCCACATATACGCTCCTTATCAGCTATGCAAGATGCGTATACACTGGTTTCTCCACTACAACCCGCCTACATCAGGATTTGTGCTAGAAAATACAAAAATGAGGTCGCGTTTCCATGTCACGACAGAAGATCTCTAATCCTTGGCCTTCCACATACTGGAAATGTTCCAACTCATCCCTTCAGTTGCATTCTGAAGGCTATAAAATCACAATTTCGAGCTATGGAAAAAAAGGAGAAAGCATTCAACTTTGATAGAAAAGTTACTCTGAATAAATTACTTCATATTGAGTCTACATCCCTTTGTCCCTCAAGTCTGAACACAGTGTTCAACCCCCAAGCTCTTTCCCTATTGTTGAGAGAACCTCATTGACTCTCTCTTATGAGCTTGCCTTTGGTGGAGGATTGAAGTGGTGGAGGCCCAGTTGGAAGGAACTTGGTTTCTTGGTTTCGAACTGTGTCGACACGAAAGTCTGTAATGTTATCACTTCTGCTGATCAATTATTAATAGAAATACTCCTTTCCCATCCTATTGGTATAGTGCAAATGTATGATTATTATCCATGGGCATGTTTGTAATGTTTATTGATGTATTATGATGCTATCTAATTTGCTAACCCTTTATATCATCACTATATACTTGCTCTGCTTGTTTGTTAGGAGCTTATTGCAGGTATAAAGCTTTGGATCGAAGTGCTCAATGGTGGAACATCATCAAACATTGGATCAAGGTAGGCCTCTTTCTTATCTTGCACATTAGTTCATATAGCATATGTTGGAATTGAGTTGATTTCTGCAGTCATACATGTCTGTTGTGGTTTACCCTTATCCATAGAGAGTTTTTCCCTCGTAACATAAATGGCGACTCCACTGGGGAGAGATCTTCCTTCTAAGGGTTGAAGTACTTTTTCTTCATGCATTTCTATTGTTCCTTTGTGTTTCTGGTCGTATCACTGCTTGACAGATTCTGTTCACTCTGGGTTTGAGTTTTCAGCTTTCTTGCCTTTGCCTGGCCTTGTTTTAAACCATATACGATCCTTTTGCCCAGAAATTCATGTATACCCGCTTGTTGTCTCACTATAGGATGTGTATATACACCATGTTCTCCTAAACAATCGTGTATACCACTTCCCTTTGCTTGTTTTCTTGGTTTAGTGATTGTTGGGTAAGTTTTGAGAATTGTTGAGTCTTCTTAGGCCTCTATAGTGCATGTTGAGTTTCTCTAGGTTGACAGGAAACCTGTTGGGAGTTGAATTTTTGGGCGTAGTCTTTCTCTTTATTTTTCATCTTTGTTGTCCTTGAACCCTAGGCTGTTTTCTTGGCTTCTTGGTATTCTGCTTGAGTTATTTCATTTATACACAGTAGAATTTATATATCAGGTTGCTTTACAGTCCATGCATTTTCTCTTTAATATATTGAAAATACAAAAAAAAATAGGCATTTTGCATTGGTTAACATTTTTGTCTTTGAGCCTTTATCATTAGATTAGTTCATTTAGAGAAAGATTGCATTTTACTTCTGAATTGCAGAGTTGAAATTGAAAATTGCACTGCTTTTATTAACATATCATTCATTGAAAAGTTAAAGATAGACTTTGCATTATATTCATATTCATTTCCTTGCAAATTCATAACATCATGAGTTTCACTTCCATACCCTTTTGAGTAATCATGAACAATGAAATTTACGCTTTAAATTAAAATTGATTAGTCACGATTTTATTTTTTAGGGTGCACAAACTAGTCTAGGATTTAGCGCCTTGGAATAGGATTTTGTGAGTAAACTTCTCCCAGGCAATTAAATCAACATATGTGTCTGAGACAGGGAGTTGAGAAGTCCATTGTATAATTGGTAATATCAGGAGGCTCCACTCACACCGGAGTTAATCACGAGGTCGCACGAAGTTAGTTGAAGGGATAACCACTAGATACTCACCTAGCGTCAGAGATATTTCTATGGATTTATTCGTATTAGGGGATCTTACTAGTACTCATACCTCTATGAGAGGTGGTGCTTTCAACGTCTCGGGCTTTGCTACCTTTCCCATACAGTGATTTGGACTTCCGAGTGCTCGCTTGTGCATCGGTTATACAATGGTTTATTAGTTGCTTGACTAAGGTATCTCATAGGTTACTTGCAGGGGTTATTCTGCTTGTACCCTGGGTCAGATAGGGGTCAGACAACACACAGCCTTTATGGAGGATTACCTCTCCAGGGGGATCTGACCGACTGGTTGTTAAGCCCATGAGGGACCCTATAATTGATTATGTTACCTCCAAACTTTAGGAGGGAGTCTCAGGTCCCTCTTGGACAAGACGTACCTTCTTTAGCGAGGGAGGCCACTCAGACACTTTAGCCCATTTGCATGCATATTGGTCGTTTGACTTTTTGGTATGCTCTTTGACTACTAGTTGGCCTTAGGATATATTTTTATTTTATAGAGTCATAAGTCGTTGTGGATTCGGACCAGCTTCCTCACCGATCCTGTCGATTGTTACAGTTACCATCATTTTTCGAGTTCTTTCCTTCTAATAGGCGTAGAGTTATTAGGCGTGGTACACACACATCCACCTTTCATACTTGTGGTTCCACAAGGATGAGTACTGAGTCCAGTATTCAGAACACTGGGAGTTCTTTGACTCCCATAGCCACTATAATTAATGGCACCCCTTCGACTCTTGTAGCCACTATAGTTGCAGGGCCAAAGAATTATACTAGTACTACGGCTCGACCTGTAGTTAATGCTTCATCTCTTGCCTCAAACCCTTTTGGGGGTTTTGGCCACTCACCGAGTTACAATGTTCAGTCCATCCTTATGGCTTCTAGTCCATTTTCTTATGGTATTCCTAACTTCACGTCGCAGTTTTCGACTTCCATCCCAACTATTGGCCCTAACGCTATCTTTGGACTTGGGGGCACTACACCTCCTTACACTCCTTTCCCGTTTGGTGGTTCTCATATTCCCCAAATGAATCCTAATGTAGGAAGTGCCCCTTTTCATAAACCTAGATCTAATCCTTCTATGGCTGGATGTAACAACCTAGCTGGTAGACAAGTTTCGCCCTACATTCCTACCCCCTCAATGTTGATTCCGACCAATACTTTTGGTATGAAGAATCCACTTCAATCCTCTAGATTCCCATATGGAGGAGGTCAGTCTTACACTTTGGGCAACCCCCAACTCGGATCCAATCCAGTTGGGGGAAATTTTCACAACCCCCAGTTCGGATCTGATCCGGTCGGGGGAAATTTTCATAATCCTTATCAGAACATTCTTGTTCGAATGATTCCCAAACCATCCTATATGAATCAACTCAGAGGACAGCCTTATAATTCTCGACAAGGATTTGGTACTTACCCAAACCCTGGATGGAATGCAGTTCCCAACACACAATCTTTCGCGGGAGGATGGGGCCAGATGCCGCAACCCCATCTCCCTTTTCTGGCCATGCTCAATCTACCAGACTTGGCTAATTTAATGAACGACCCAGTAATTCATGATCCCTCATGGCCCCCTGTCCCCACCAAACTTCCTTCATACATTCCAAAGTTTGAGGGTAAGAATGGAGAGGGCCTTGGTGAAAACGTTACTACCTTTCACCTTTGGTGCTCATCGAATTCCCTGAACCACGATTCCACTAGATTACAACTGTTTCAACGCACTCTCATTGGAGTTGCTTCATAATGGTATATTGAGCTACCCATGGGAACATATGGATCATTTAATCAATTGGTAGTGGACTTTCTCAACCACTTTCAGTTGCCCATTCATTATGATGTTGGCCTCGAAATTTTGTCGACTTTACGCTAGGACACCGCCACTCATATCTTGGATCATGTCCAGGAGTGGTGTAGACGAAGGTGATTGATTAATACCCCCATGCCCCTATAATTTATTCTAGAATGGTTTCTAAATTATTTTCACCCTCCTATCTCGAAGGGCATTGCTACTTCTAGGGTCTCCAATGAGGAAGGAGCTATCTTTAGAGCCCAACAATTAGATTTAATATATTCTCAGTCTGGGATGTTATATCACCTCCTTCCAGAAGAACCACGGTCAAATTATGATCCTAGGAAAAAACATGGACCTCATGTCGATGGCATTGTAGGTACCACCAATGTAAAGCCCACAGACTCGGAAACGAAGTCTGCTAGAGGGTCAGCTTCGTCAGGATCCTCCAAACCCACCCAGTCGGCAGATGTACATTTTGTGCAATCATTGAAAAACCCAAATGGTGACCAGCAGCCAGATGGGAATAAAAGGAAAGGTCAAAAAAACCATAAGGGTGGGAAAAATGGTAACAAACCCAAGGAAAAAGATAATAATGGGAAGAAAAATGATAACCTTGTAGAGGGAAAGAAAGAGAAATGTAAGGTGAAGTTTCCTTTCAAAATTTGTACCGATGACCACCTTACACATTTATGCCCCAAACTCGCGGAGGTTGCGAGACTTTTAAACCTACCGCCCATTGTTCTGACAAATCCATTCCCACACAATCAACACTTACCCTCAAGCTCTTCTAAAGCCAGAAATGCATTCGGTGGAGGTCAAAACCCACCGTCGCAAGATGGTGACCATGTTTGTATCAATATGGCGATGAAAAAATTGATGTAGCCACCCGTTCTCGAGATTATAGCTCTTCAAAATCTAGTACTAGCCTAGAATCTCCTCCTCCCCCTCTGGAGATGAACCTATATATTGAGAAACCAGAGCCACCGCCCTGCATTCCGAAAGGAGTATTCAAGCACTCTACTCACAACCCTAATGCTAGAGCCGCCCATAACTACTCTATCATTCAGGATCTGGGCCAAACACCTTTTGTGATGTCAGATTTGGAGATACTCTAGACGTGTCCATCATAGATGAATGCCTTGCTCTCTGCCTTAGGAGCTCTAGAGCCTAGTGGCTCGAAACTCATCAAGTTTGATGTCACAGATGTGAAGCCTCGCTTACCCTACCATGTGGATTTCCAAATCCACGTGGATTATTCCAAGTATACTATCAAACAAGCAGTTGTTCATGAAGGTGTTGCCACCTACGTGATGTCCCTGGTCTATTGGAAAGCTCTCAGTTCTCTGACCCTTTCCAAGTTGTCGAACATGTTGACTACATTTGATGGTAATTCCTTCTTCCCTCATGGTATTCTCCCCACCTTTTCGATCCAGTTAGGTGGGAAGATGGTAGAGGTGGAAGTAGAGGTAGTTGATGCACCTCTCGATTATAATCTATTACTAGGTCGCAATTGGACCTATTCTATGGTCGTTGTCGTATCGTTTGTTTTCCATATACTTTGTTTTCCTCATCAAGGGGATATCGTGACTATCGACTAGTTATCCTTTGCGTACTCTAGTCCTAATGCATCTGTTGGACCGTTGACCCATGTGATCAACAATTCTAAGCCGACAACTGAGAATATTAGCATCGGAATGTATTATTCCCTCATGGGTACCTTCAACTTCTCAGCACCAATTCACCATGTTTACGCCATGTCCAATAGTCCTACTTTAACCAGGAGGTCCACACCTTTTTGCACTTCCTATTTTAGTGATCCATGGACCCTACCTTCTCCAACTTCATCGGGTGAAGGAAATTTGCACATTGGCATGGCTATGCCACTATCGACAGTGAAGACTTTGTATCAAGTTTTTCTAAACTCTTATGTCGATCTTGATCCTGTTAACTCACCGAAAGACAAGGAGGATCCTGTTCTTAGGCCTGTATGGGCCACCTCGTCGTCCTGCTCGCATGATTTCCTAGATGAGACTTTTCCTTCGGACAAAGCCATCCTCGAATCCATGAATGGTTCTGAGAGACCTTAGCATGATATGCATCATCGATCTTATTTTCTCCCAAGTCTCGAAAGAATCGAGCAAGATGAATTCCGATCTACCTTGAGTGAGATAGTCGGTCACGCCATAATTCCAATTGATATGCACGACATTTATGATGAGGGAAATATGGCAAGTATTTCTCCTACCATCTCAATCAATATCTCTCATACCCCTGGCAAGATTGAGAATGTAAATATAGGTGGGGATTGTTCACCAGAAGAAATTATGATCTACACCAAACTCTTCAAAGAATTTCGAGATGTATTTTCTTGGTCATATGAAGAGATGCCAGGGATCGACCCCCGTATTTTCAAACATGAGATTAGGACTTATCCGGATGATAAACCTGTTTGACAATGCCTTAGAGCGTAAATCCTAGGAAGTCCCCTGCTATTAAGGCAGAGGTGGAGAAGCTACTTAATGTTGGCTTCATCTACCCGGTTCCCTTGACCGAATGGGTATCTAACCTCATTCCCATGAATAAAAAGAAAGGAACCATCTATGTGTGTGTGGAATTTCATGACCTGAACAACGCTTGTCCTAAAGATAACTTACCCATGCCTTTCATTGATCATATTCTTGATAAGTGTGCAGGAAGCCAGATACTTTCTTTTATGGATGGATTTTCAAGATATAACCAAATCTAGATCAAACCTGAAGACCAACACAAGATGACATTTATATGTCCTTGGGGTACTTTTGCATACCGGAAAATGCCTTTCAACCTTAAAAACGCCGGAGAAACCTTCCAACATGCCATGACTTTCACTTTTCATGATCTCAAGCACATAGTCGAAGCCTACCTTGATGATCTTGCTGCTCACTCTCGCAAGAGAGTGAATCATGTTATACATCTTCGACTAGTTTTTGAAAGATATCATTACTATAGAATCCGGTTAAACCCTCATAAATTCATCTTCTGCGTTAAGTCTGGTCATCTCTTAGGATTTTTAGTTTATGAGACCAGGATCATGGTAGATCCTCTTAAGGTTGAGGCAATACTTCAGTTGCCTCCCCCGTGCACAATTAGACAACTTCAAGGTTTACAGGGGAAAGCTAACTTTCTACGTCATTTCATAGTGAACTATGCCAATATCACTAAGGGTTTCATGCGCCTCTTGAAGAAAGACACTCTTTTTATCTGGGATGAGCGAGCCCAGTAATCTTTCTACACTTTGAAGAAATTCTTAGTATCGGCCCCTCTGTTGAAATCCCCTGATTATAGTAGAGATTACTTGTTGTATATTGTCGCGTCTACTGAGACAATTGGTATGGTTCTAGTTCAGGAGGATGATGAGCTCCATGAGTACGTCATCTACTATCTTAGTCAAAATCTAGTTGGCCCTGAGCTTAATTAATATCATGTTGAAAAGATAGCTTTGGTTGTCGTTCATGTAGTCCAACGTTTACGTCACTATATATTTCTTTGCAAAACTACTGTGGTTGTTGATGTCAATCCATTTCAATACGTCCTCACCAAGCGTATCATAGGCAGGAAATACAATAAATGGATTGTCATCCTATAAGAATTTGATCTCGACTTTTCTTCGGCCAAGTCCAAGAAATCACTATTTTTTGCGGAGTTAATATCTGATTTTCCATGATTAGACGAGGATGTTATCCATGTTGATTCTTTTGTAGACGAACACATTTTCCTTGTCTCGTCGTTCGACCCCTGGTATGGAGACATTGTTTTATATCTTCAAACCTTGAAGTTCGCTCAGCATCTCTCATGAGATGATCGACGACGTTTAGATATCAAGACAAAAAGTATACCATCGTCGGCGACACTTTATATCTCTGAGGAATAGATAATATCTTGCATCGTTTCTTAACTCACGAGGAAGCTGAGTCATTCCTAAATGATTTCCACAAAGGGACTTGTGGTGGTCACCTATCCAGGCTTGCGACATCCCAAAAAATATTGCGAGCCGCTTATTTTTGGCCCACTATCTTTAAAGATTGTATCAAAGTGGTTAAGAAGTGTCACCCCTACCAGGTGTTCACTCAAAAAATGCACTCACATCCAACTCCTCTTCACCCAGTCATTATCATCGGTCCCTTCACCAAGTGGGGGGTGGATTTCATCGATTGCAACCCAACTTCGGTTGGGGGGAACCAACATATTATCGTGGCCTTCGACTACTTCACTAAGTGGGTCGAGGCCATGCCTACTATAAAATATGATGGGAAGACTACAGCCTTCTTCGTGTTCAACCAAATTATCGCCTGGTTTGGTATCCCGAGTGAGATTTTCACTAATCACGGCAGTCACTTTCAGAATGAAATTATGGTAGAACTAGAATCTAAACTAGGGTTTAGACATGTTCATTCATCCCCTTATTACCCCCAGGAAAATGGACAAGTAGAGGCCGTCAACAAGTCTCTCAAGACCATTTTGCAAAAAACTGTCAGTCGGAGTAACTCCAATTGGCACATCATGCTATATCCCGTGCTTTGGGCATACCGAACCTCGGTTAAGACTGCCACTGATTTTTCCCCTTTTAAGTTAGTTCATGGTGTGGAGTTGATCCTTCCCATTGAATGTGAAATCCCTTCTCTCAAGTTGGCAGTGGAGATCCTACTTGACACTTCGGATTTAGAGCGACGCATTGTGCACCTAGAGAGTCTTGACAAGCAACGTCGGGATGCCTTTACGACTATCGAGGCAAACAAGAAAAGTGTTAAGGTTCAGTATGAAAAGTCTGTATGTCCCTAGTTGTATGATAAGGGTGACTTGGTCCTCTTGTATGATCAAGCCAAATAAATGCTAGGGGCAGGCAAGTTTAAACCCATGTGGCATGGTCCTTACATCGTACGACGAGTCCTAGAAAAAGGAGCCTATGAGTTGGAATATTATGAAGGGAATAAGTTGGTCGAGCCCAGAAATGGGATCTACTTGAAAAGGTACTACGCTTGAGCCCTAGGCTTGGGCAGAATCTTTGTATACTAATGTAAATTTAGTGTATATACATCTCCTTTTTCCTTTTCTTTTATCTTTAGCTTGCTTATTGCATTTTCCCTTTGTTGGCAGATGTCAACGGAGTCTTCGGTCTACCTAGGATTTGTAGATGGAGCCAATCATCATAAACAAAAATTGGCTTCCACCGCTTGGGTGGTTTACTCACCCAAGGGTCTGCTAGTATCTTCAGGTGGCACATGCCTAGGGCCATCCACGAATAACGTGACTGAATATAGCGTTGTCATAGAAATTTTTCGCAATGCTATCTCGCATGGTATTCTCTCTTTAGAAGTTCACCTGGATTCCCAGTTAGTAGTATGTCAGTTGAACGGTCGTTACCGCGTGCGTGATCCTACTTTACTTGGTCGATTCCTACAGGTACGTCTTTTAGAATGACAATTTGATTTTATTACATATTATCACATTCCTAGGAGTTCTAATCATGTATCTGATGCCTACGCTAACTATGTTTTAGATTGGAATTTGTCACATTAATAAAGAAAAGAAAACCATTAACTCAATGTACACATTGTAAGATATAAGTAAAGTTGAAGATCCCTTTTTATATATTTCAAAAATATGGTGTTTATATTACAAAAATTGGGGCTAAAACCCTTAGAATACATATACAAACGATATACATATCCCAAGACATCTACGCCTATGACGCCGGATGTGAATCATGATAGCAAACCACGGCATTTGTGAGACGGCGGAAGAGTCGTACCCATGCTCTAGGTACACCAACCACCTATCACTGCATGGATTCAGGTAGTACTCTACCTGAACCATAGGAATCCTCTGTGTCAAACGAGACAGGTTACCCTACACATTCTATAGGACCCTCTCCACTTCTCCTCCCACTGCCTCATCTCCCCAGTTCCTCTATCTATGTCAAAGGAATCCCTCTGGTCATCGTGGACCCACGTCTGCAATTACACATGTATATAGTTAATATTCAAACACCATTCAAAAATAGTTTTGTTCCTTAAATACAAAAATACAAAAAAAAAAAAAAAAATATGTAAAAAACATTTACCTACGGTGCCATAGGCGGCCCTTGGTGGAAGAGAAATATTTGGGGCTCCTCTGAAATCGATCCCCGCATAGGGATAGTCATCCAGAGAAATGATTTGTCTCCGCCACCAGAAGAAAAAATCATCATTGTAGGGTGTCGACACCCTACCTCCCCCCTGTCATCTCATGAATTCGATCCACCACGCCATGGCTGGATCATGTGGTCCCCTAGGAAGGATCTCCACTCTAGGTCCCAGACCTAGAACTCGCTCAAAAAAGAAGCTGCAAAAAATAGAGGCAAACCCGAGGTTTTGCCTACCCCCCTGTTTACACTCTATCAACTGACCTTTCATATTGGTCAGTAGTGAGGTACCCCAATCATAGATAATGGATCTCACACACTCTACTACATAAAACATAAGCGGTCTTGATGCTTGATGCAATGAGGCCAAACCTGTGATCCTGGTAAGCACGAGCACAATGATCTTCAAACTGAGGTTACTGATTGCCCGGATGGGGACTTGACTTCCCACCATGGGAGTCTCTGCTACAAAGTGGGCTTCGATATACTCTTTGATCTTCATCCCACTCCCTGCTCCACGTGAATTGATGTTCACAACCTCTCCTCAGAATGATAGACCAATCAAGAAGTAGATGTCCTCTACTTTGATCCTTAACGATTGTCCATCAAGGATAAAGCTCTTGTTATCAAGAACCAAATAACCCACCAACATTTCCAACAACCTCAATTGGGCCCTCATTCCTTTGAGAGCCAAAAATTTATAAAAACCACATATTTTTAAATCCACTTGAGCTGCTAGATCCCGATCCACAGCTACATCTACCTCCTCATGCTCTTGCTCTCTCCATTCCAAAACCATCCTGCAAAAAACCAATCATTTTTTGAGTTAAGAACCCTATTTTTTTTCCAATTGCGTACATATACGCATCTTACTTGCCCACAGTCATGTGTAGGGCTCAATACATGCTCCCTATGGTTAACACAGGGGTGTATACCTAGTCGTACACGTGACCTACACAAGGAAACCTGCGTATACTAAAAATCCTAATTTACGCCCTCAAAAACTAAAAAATGGAAACCTAATTAAAAAATGTAATCCAATGAATTTGAAGAGGATGAGATGAAGAGTTACCTGATCCAGACAGTTCGTGATTTCGTTGCTCGATGCTCTTGCAATCGTCGTTTGAATCCTGGAGGTATTTTTGGTCCAAATTGCTCTATTTGGGTAAAAATAAAAATGATACAGTAATTTTTTATTTTATTACTATTTATAAATTATTTGTACCCACTTTATATAGTTTCATGCTATTTTTTAACCTAGTGGACTAATTCAAGAATGGTTTTAAGCTGGTTTTGTAGTTTTGACTCAGTTTTCTTGTGGATTTCAATGTCATGGTTGGTCATTCGTCTCCTCAGGCATGTATTTTCATAACCTAGCATATAGGATAGGTATTTATTCCATCGTGCATTTCGCATTATCATTCGACTACCGCTTTTTACGCCTTAGGTACGAACCCATTTATTGCGACGCATGACCCTCCATCTGCTATAAGTAGCATCGTTAATAAATGGTAGAGACTTACCAAACATGGGTACCCTAGTTAGATCCTTTTGGTCATTTGGTGCCCATGCCAAGTTTTTTCCTTGGGACCGGGAGTCCATTATAATTCGATACATGACTTTATGATGAACCTAATTTATCATTCATACACATGCGGCCTTATTACCCGCAGACTCCCAAAAACGAGTCTTAATTAAGCTTTTTTCCGACTTGTCTAAAAAACCAAAAAGATTGCCAAGTGATTTGTCCCTTTTACACTCGTTAAAATTGGATTTGAAAGGTCATGAGTCTTAGTTAATATCTTTTCTGACTCGTTATAAAAAATATAAAAGATTGTCGAGTGAACTTGTCTTTTCACACTCGTAAATTGGATTTGAAAAGACGTTTATTTGGCACAAGTTTACCCCTTTTTCACACCAAGTAGAGTAAAAGACATTAAAAAGGACATTTTTTGGCGTTAAGTTGTGATTGCATCTCATGCCCTCACTTGCAGTATTGATCCTTTTAGCTGGTTCTCACTTTGTGTTATAAACCGTTGCCTAATCAGTTTTGGCATCCTCAACCAAGCAGAGCCTTGTTTATATCCTTCACAATTTGACACCCTATACCCTGGAGGGAACATTACCCCGAGTGTCCATCTCCCGCATGCATTCCCCTGCATTGAGCATAGGTACGTTCCACTACTGGAACTAGTTTTCCTTACTGACGACACTCATTCCCTCCTCTGTATCATAACATTCACTTGTTATGAAAAAAAAAAAAAGACGGACGGGATGGGAATACTATATTGTAATTGGCAGCAGTCGTGTCACCTTTGAACAGAGCACAAAGTTATTGAGTCCTTATGTCATCATAATTTTTGGTTTAGCATGGCCTTAGGAAGATGATCTAGTTACAGAGTTTTCTCTACTGACTAGTTACTCTTCCAGTCTCTATAGAGAACATTATTGATGCCTCCTGCATCTAATAGTCACATCATTGAGTCTATGTTGCCAGAGTTCGCCATATGTCTCATGCTCTTGTTCAAAGGAATTCTATCAACCTGTGTTGGCCACATCCTCAGAAATATTGACTTTGCATGTCGACCATACCCTCAGTTTGTCTCATAATCACATGATACTACTGTCTTATCATGCACCCTGGCCCTACTTTCATCATTGGTAGGTCACCTTGAACCCAGCAAATGACACTTCATCATTGGTCGTTGACTGGGTGGTTTCCCTTGTGTTCGACGACAAGACATCTATTCACACTTTGGGATTCATGTAGTTTCTTGGTTTCCATTATCCTTATTGGTATTTTCCTCACCTTTGTCAGCAATTTTCATCATTGGCTTCTATTCAGAGGGTATTTTTCGTATACTTCTTACATTTGGCACACATAAAAGACGCACAGGGTCGTTGGTTCATGAACATGTTCTTTGGCCGATCTCCATCAAATCATGAAGCTCCTTCTTTGTTCCTCGTGCTGACTGATGAGAGATGCCTTAATACTCTCCTTTCAACAGGTCTCTTTCCATCGACTTCATTTCATTTATTCTGGATATGGGACCTAGAGTTTCGCGAGTGCCTTGAGGCTTGCAGTAATTAGTGGCAGGCTCTCTCACCATTGACAAATGGGAATACATCAATGTCTCCTGATCAATGGATTTCTCAAGTATTCGACACCAACTCCTTTATTCACACTTGTAGAAATGTACTCGGTGCCTTGATACCTATTTTCATTATTGGTAGGTTGTCTCGCGTTTGTTAATGTTATACCTTAATAACCAGTAATCAAACGATGTCTCATCATGTTTGACCTCAACTCCCTTTTTCACATGATGTAGACTTGCACCTTGGTGGATTGTGTAGAAGACTTGAAGACATCACTATGTGGCCACAATTTTCCTGAGCTGTCGTTTACTTTTCATGGGACCAGCACCTATTTGACTTCAGTGATCATGGGAGATCAGTTTGTACTCCATGATATATAGATATCTTCATAATGATTTTGAGATTGGCTTCATTGGGCCTTGTTCGTGACTATGACAACTTTTGGCATGCAACCGCATATATATTTGCCTATTCATGGCCATGAACACTTCTTTAGTATATTTTCCACATGGATTTGCATTGTATTCTTGGCAGCCATGTATGCAAATTTAGTACATAATGTAATAAGCAATTGAGTTCGTCCAGCTAGTTCTCTATCACTCCACTTCTGGGTTATTTATAATGTATTTCGGCCATCGCAGATACTCCTCTGATATCACCCATTAGGGGGCATCTATTATAGAAATATTTGCCTCACCATTGTTATCTTTCACAGAGGGACTTTTTCAATTTCCCTATGCAGACTTGTCATCCCTTTTTGATGAATCCAGAGCCAAAAATATACATTTTTCCACATATATGCTCCCTATCAGCTATGCAAGATGTGTATATGATGGTTGCTCCACTACAACCCATGTACATTGGGATTTGTGCCAAAAAATACAAAAATGAGGTCGAGTTTCCATTTCATGACAGAAGATCTCTGATCCTTGGCCTTCCACATACTGGAAACATTCTGACTCGGCCCTTTAGTTGCATTCTGAAGGCTATAAAAGAACAATTTCAAGCTATGGAAAAAAAGGAGAAAGCATTCAACTTTGAGAGAAAAGTTAATCTGGATAAATTACTTCATATTGAGTCTGCATCCCTTTGTCCATCAAGTCTGAACACATTGTTCATCCCCCAAGATATTTCCCTATTGTTGAGAGAACCTCATTGACTCTCTCTTATGAGCTTGCCTTTGGTGGAGGATTGAAGTGGTGGAGGCCCAATTGGAAGGAACTTGGTTTATTGGTTTTGAATCGTGCTGACACAGAAGTCTGTAATGTTGTCACTTTTGCTGATCAATTATTGATAGAAATACTCCTTTCCCGCTCTATTGGTATAATGCAAATGTATGATTATTATCCATGGGAATGTTTGTAATGTTTATTTATGGATTATGCTATCTAATGTGCTAACCCCTTTATATCATCACTATATACTTTCTCTGCTCGTTTGTTAAGAACTTATTGCAGATATAAATCTTTGGGTCAAAGTGCTCAACGGTGGAACATCATCAAACGTTGGATCAAGGTAAGCCTCTTTCTTATCTTGCACATTAGTTCATATAGCATATGTTGGAATTGAGTTGATTTCTACAGTCATACCTGTTTGTTGTGGTTTACCCTTGGCCATAGAGAGTTTTTACCTCGTAACAATAGGTCTTCTATAAATAAAGACCAAATTCTTTTCATTTTTATCATAACTTTCTCATGTGAGAAGAGCTACTTCGTTGAAATTTTTGCCCCTATTGGGAAAATTACATCTCTCTCTATTGTGCAATTTTTTGGATGCTAGTACTTGTTCTTGTGGAGAAAAGTGGTGTGATACCCTTAATGGAGGATTATTCTTGCATGTGGATGGAATTTACTTGGTGAAATTAGGGTTTTTATATTTCTATCTTGTGGAATTGGTAAGAAATTTTCTGCAATTGTAGTTAATTTCTTATTGTTTCATATTGTTATTGTCTAAAAACCTTGGAGGAGTATAAGGGCCTACACCCTCCACCAATATTCATATTATTTGTTAGTTTATAATTCATTTTTTCAAGGTTTCTAGGAGGAGTATGTTGAGCACTCAACACACCCTAAAAAGCCTATGTCAATTTTTTACTTTTTTGGGTACCACTTGATCTTTGCATTGTCTGTTTCGACTTCAATTTTTGTGAAAATGATTTTCCTTTGCTTATTATCATGACTCTCATTAGTTTTTCAGGTCTTTTTGAACTTATGAAACCCCATGACTTTAAAAAATCCTTGATGCCTAAATAAAGAATCAAAATCCAAAACACTTCACCCAATATACTCATATTCGGCATCAGAAGGCATTCAAAGAAGGAAAAGAGCCACTCGGGAAACCTCAGTCATCGAGCATTGATCTCCATCGGCATCGGCAAAAGAAAGTTTTTTTTGCACCACAGTTTTGAATAAGGATATCGACGATAGCCGATTTCTCATCGGCATCGGTAAAAGACGAGGGGAATAGACGTTAACAAAGAAAGAAACGATATCGTCGATAGCCAATACCCTACGCGCTTATTGGAATTATTTCTGATTTCATCTCATGAATGGATGATGTAATGAGTAAGAGCTTCTAAAATCCATTGATAAGCTATCTAATTCAATATTTTGCAGTTCTTGTCTTTAATGATGAAATTAAATCGTTGTGTTATTATATGATTGATGATTAGAGTTAAGAGAATTATTTTTCTTGCCATCGTTTATTGCATATGTTTTTTCTTCTGATAATTGCGCCTCAGTCAATGATTGGAACACCAGCAGGTTAATGTATTATTACTAGGCTTGTGGTAGATCATTGTTGTCCGCATGCTAGAGTGAAAGGGTTATCCCAGAGCTCGACCTTCTCCAGTAGTTAAGATTTTTCCTCTTTGTCACCTAGTTGGTTTATACCGGATTTTATTTTGTATCGGTCCCACCTATAAGAGAAAAGACAAAAAAAATGAGAACGCTCGAACTGAAGGAGAACGCCTTCAAAAGAAAATGTAAATCCCATCGATTATTCGGCCGGATCACAAGATCTGGAGAACCATTCCACTATTAAACATTGCAGAGTCTAATTGGGCCTCGGTGGTAGGTTTGGTTCCTGTTGTTAAGTTAAAGGGATTTAGGACCCCTCAACAGAATTGGTGCTAGAAGGAGGGTTGAGAATGAATGGATGACATTATATTTGACATAATATTTCAGACAGCCTGTAGATTCAGAACATCCCACATGCATGGCTAGTCATTCTGAAGACAGGCCACACACACTGATTACTCCTAAAATGAGTAACTCACACCAGCATGAGGAAGAACATATGTTCCCTGATATACCTTACACTCTTCCTCATGAGGAATTAAACCAATTTAGAAGAATCAAAAGAGATTACGCCTGAAATATCGATGCACTTCCCTTAGCTTCGTTACTTCCTCGTAGAAAACAAGTAAGTAGATTGGTGGTCGATACCCCTGACCAGGTTTTTGTTCACACAGTAGAAGACCTAATAGATTTCACCCTAACTGAAATCTAACATCCCCTTAATCTAATCCCTGAAACACCAACTGACAACTTCTCTGAGCCCGACGATGTTTTGGAAGAAGAAGGGTTTAACATTGAACACTTAGTTTCAGGATCTGAAGACATGGAAGATAATAATGACCATGATGAAGAAAGGGGAAAACCACCTCATAATAATCAACCCTGGTTGGCCAGAGATGCTTTGGCCATCCCTGGATGAGTACATAACCTTCCCCAACATCTAGAGAAGTTACTCCCTAAATTTGACCTTGAAACCTCAGGATTGCCTGAAGACCATATCAAAAAATTCATACTAGCTATCAAACTGATGAATGTCCAACATGAAGATGTAGTATGCAGGATTTTTCCCCATAATTTTGAGAACTCTTCCTCCACATGGTATTTTAACTTACCCATAGGATCCATAACCAATTGCACGAAGTTTCAAAAAGATATTTTAGACAAATTTGCAAAAGAAACCACTACAGGAGATTTGATGGCTGAGTTGTTCGCCACCACCATGAGTTCAAAGGAGAAGGTTAAAGACTTCAATGAAATATTTACCACTATATTAAACAAATTCCAACCCAAAGATAAACCTACTCAGGAGTTTCAAATTGAAGTATACGCTAATGCTCTCCCAGCTTCTATTTCCATGTTTGTGAAAAGGGTTGCCAAACCAAATTTAGCTGAGAACTTTGATGAACCCAAAACGATAGAGTTCCAAATGAAGGGATGTAAAGAAGGCCAAGTCTCATTATTTAAAAAATAAGTTCAACCTCCCCCCAGGAGAGGATTCCTATTGACTAGACCCCCAGGTAAACAAACAGAACAAGGTCCCGAAAAGGGAAGTGGAGACATAGAATACCTAAAATGCATGGTCAAGAAGTTGTCAAACAAAATCATAGACATGAAGAGAAGTGAAGGGGAGGGAAACCAAGGATAGAGGCCCTATAAACCTTTATTTAAAAGAAATATACCTTTCAAAGCAATTGAATGAACCCCAGCCAACTTAAACATCGATCTGGGAAATGTAGCATCCGACTCTTTTTGTACCTATCATCAAGAGAATCAGTCTGAAAGAGACTGCCCTCAATGGGTGCATGCCATGAATTTGATGGTCATCCAATTTCTAGATGAAGTTTCCCTAACTGAACAATCAAGCGGCTCAGCTATGAATATTGTCGATCAAGAAGAACTTGATCCACCAGAAGAAACAACCATGTTAATATGGGACCATGACATACCTATGCCTTTCGATGACCTATTGGAGGTTCAAGAACCACCCGCAGAAGTCTTGGATGTGCAAACATGAAGTAGAGGCCAACCTGTCTCAAACGAACTTACTACGACCCAAGCTTTGGGAGGAAAAACAACTCTCGATCACCCAAAATTAGCACCTTTCTCTCCCCAAAGAAACCCTATAAACATCCATACACGAGAATCTCCCAAGTTAGACTACAACATAGTAGAATATTTGAATAAATTGAAGGAAAACATATCGGTCATGGACATGTGTAGAATCCCTCAGCAAAAGGAATTTTTGTTACATGCATTGCAATCAGTAGAAAATCCCATGACAAGCACTGACCAAGGAGGAAATCTAACTCCCACAAATCTAATAAATAAACCAATTGTGAACGTCTACTCTGAGGATAAGAAGGGAAAACCTTTTGTCCCACCATTCCTTTTGACGTTTGAAGTCTTCAACATAAACCTCCATAATTGTTTGGTTGACTCGGGAGAATCCTCTAATGTCATGCCATTGTCTATTTGCAAAAAATTAAATGCAGTCCCTCTCAAAAGTGATAAACATGTTATACAATTAGATAGTGTAATGTCCCCACTTTGGGACATCATCACAGTGCAGAGGTTTATGATGACCAGAGTATCCAAATGGATGTCATAGAGAATACAGGGGTTATTGAGAAGAATTATGGGGTCCATCTTGCATTTCTCATCATATTTCACCATTATCAGGTTGGCTTTGGTTCCATTGCATTCTAACAATTTCCATGATTTTGAATATTTTGGGCTATAAGTTGATTAAATTCACTGAAGAGGTCATTATGGGCACATTACTTAGAGGAACCTCTTAATGTAATAGCTCATTGGAATCGGGAGGAGAAACACTACAGGATGGGATAGTGATAAGTGAATTTCAGTGGCCAGGGAAGCCACAAGGAGAGATAATGTGTTTTTCATAGGTAAAAAGGTTAATTAATTAATTTAAGTGATTTAATTAATTAATTAATTATTAATAAAATGAAAGTCACTTTGGAGGGACAAGGTGAGAAAAAAATTATAAAGGAAAGGCAAGGGCCTCTACTCATTCATTCATGTATGATCATCTTTTGATATCTGGCTTTTAGCTAGTGAGCCCAACATTGGGGGTTTTGACGGTTTTGACTTAACAAACCCTAGAGGACAATTCAGTGGTGAAAGATTCCATCTAGCTTGTCCCAAGCTTGGTCTCGGAGATGCAATACTCTCCCACACCATTCTCGCTCGGTTCTACATCAGTGCAGGAGGGTTCTACACCAGCCACAGGCATGGGAAGAGAAGGAGGGCGCACTATTGGGGGTTTCCAGCAAGGGGGCCGCACCATTCTTGGAGAGAGATTCACTGCAGGTGATTGGCAGGGATTTTGGAGATTCTATCACCTGGGTTTTCATTGTAGGGCCTAGGACATAAGATATAGTCCATTCAGGAGGAGTTTCAGGTTCCATTTGATTTATTAGATGCATGGGACGAATTGGAAGAGAGGGGTAAACTTCATAAAGTGGTTTCAGTCATTTTCTAGCTCAGATCTTCACCATTTCGCTTGGGACTTCACCAGGGAGGTAACCAAGCCCCGATCTATCATTCTAGCAGTTTTGTGGAGAATTTGGAGGCATCTAGGAGTCAGGTCGATTTATCTAGGGTTTCAGGCATCTAGGGGGGTGCACCATATCTTGGAGGAGGTTCAGATCCATAGGGTTTGAGAGAGATCTTGGAGATTCGGGCACCTGGGTTGTTATTTCCATCACCCAATCAATTGTTTGTCATATTGCTTGAGATGATTGGATACATTTGGTAGCAGGGCCGAAGTGTTGAGGAGTTTCAACATTCCAGCAGGGTGTGGCATCATTCAGTTGGGGCCTTTGGCACTTCATACGACCTAGCTCGTCTTGTATTGATATTCATTGGATATTTGGCCTTGGAGGTCTGTGGCATCTTCTATTGGGGAATTTTGTAGCAACTCTAGCTTCTATTGTCTATCTTCTTAGCCATCTGTTGAGCATTCCAGATCAACATCTTCATTGTAGCAGGTTCTTCTATTATTATGAATAAAATCAGATCTGTAGTGTTTTGGCTTGTCTATCTTCTTATTCATATTGCATATGGTTGAGGTATGTTCCATGATTGTATCTTCTTGTTTATTTCTGCAACACACCTATAAAATCATCAGTGAAATACTAAGGCCGAAATCAAGAGGCCATTTTGCAAGTAACACATGTAAACAAGTAGATCAGCCAAGTGTTTGACGAAATACCACAACCAGAAAATGTTTTAAAGACACCCAAAACCGTGATGTTCCTAGCATAATGGCTTGGGAACATTACAGTGGTATCAGAGCTTACATTCCTGCCAGCCAATGGGGATTATCATATTTACAATGAATATGGATATTGTTAATAGGATTGAGGAGTGTGTGAAGGAATATGAAACCATCAATAATTTCATGGGTCTATTAACATTCCAATGGTTCCTATCCTATAAAAATTATAGTTGGAACAAAAATAAGATTGCAGGTTGGGTCAAGGTAAGGGAGGAAATTGGAATGGTCAGAGAGGCCTTTCAAAGGACCCCCACTCCCATTAGAAACCCCACACCTAGTAGGAGCATGCAACTTTGCTACAGTTGCAAGGTGCCTTGGGAACCAGATCATAGGTGTAGGGGTAAGGGTAAGAAGCATATTATTGAGGTGCACTATGACAGTGATGATGAGGCATGTGAGGATGGATCGATTGAGGCTTATCTAGACTAGTCTAATGATGAGAGTGACTCTTTCACAGAGGATGATGATTTTGGTACGCTTGAGGAGGATAGTGACCCATGTATAGTGGATAGCTAGTCAGATGAATAGGACAATAACACCAGTGTCTCGACAGACATATCAAATACCATTGATGACCTTACACCTCAGCAGAGTGGTGACACTAGTGGGGATTCACATGTGTTATCACCTAGAGTTGATGATCTTCCTATGATGTTCGTGACACATATGTTATCCTTCCAGACACCCTTGATAGCCACATCACATGAGGAGGTCATTGGCATGTCAGATATGATTGAGGAGACTTGTGTGAGGGATGCACACCATGGACATGTAGATCCACATATACATGAGGAGGTCCAGAACGTACGGACAATTGACCTTACACATATAAAGCAACATGAGGAGATGAAGTCACGGATTTTGGAGATTCCATTAGTTGAGCAGATTGGGGAGATTGACAAGTTGATGAGGCACTTACTTCCAGGATCAACCTACATTGATGAGGATGCACTCTTTATCAGTCAAGATGACCATAGCACATGTCTGGACACATCTATATGGGATCCAGGCACAGATGATAGTAGCAATATGAGTGCACAGGAGGATACAGTTGCTCACATCGGATACAGTATGATTCAAAGGGAGCTAGTAGTTGAGGATGATGTGCAGTCACATATGGGTTGACCCAGTAGCACCGTAGACAAGGATCAGTTCAATGTTTCATCTTTTGTAGAGAGTGTTTTTGAGGATTACAGAGTTGACACTAGCCAGACTGACACTAGCAGTGAGATACATGAGGTGGCACCTCAGCATGACTATGATCAGGAGTCACACTACTTGACAGGACAGTTGAGACTTAGTGAGGATATGATCGTGGCAACCACCAGGTGCATTGATGACATGCATGCATTGATGGTCAATTGTTGTGGAGGGAATCAATGGCACATGATAGTTCAAATGAGGCATTTTCTATAGATGACTTTCATACTCTCTTAGAGAGAATGTTTGTGATGAGGTCCGGCTTCCAGCAGTTGTTGATAGACAAGGATTACCTACTAGGGATTGGCGAGACGTATCACCGAGCCTTGAAGGAGCAGGATTTGGATATGGATTGACTCACTCAGGAGTTGGAGAGCACTCGAGGATTCTTGAGAGGCACAGAGACATCCCTTCAAGAATCAGAGTCCAGATGAGAGGAGCTCCTTGAGAAGATTCGTCAGAGATCCACTTCACCTATCTTGGTGGACACCCAGATACATCATTCAGTCACATCACTGGAGGATGTTGGTGGTCTAGCAGAGGAGCACCAGTTGATGGAGGATCCTAAGGTGTGCACAGGATCACTGATGAGGATGGAGAGTTATGGTTCGAGGGCACATGACAGGATTTTTTAGACAGTCAAGCACTCACCTACACATGGGGGCTCCAGAGCCAGGAGCAGTTTTGATGATACTTCCATTGGTGTCCCGAGAGGGATTGACCTTCATGTAGAGGTTGATCTAGTAGTACACCTAGGATCCATGATGTTACAGGGGTATACAAGGGACTACCTGAGTATGCAGGAGAATACAATGGTGATTGATGACTCACCGAGACATGCAGAGGTTTACAGTGAGATCCATAGGGGTGTATTGATGTGCAAGGAGGAGACACACTTTGAGGAGCATGTATATGCCCTTCCTTTGTAGCAGCACATAGTTATGAGAGATCACCTTTACAGTATCAACAGTTGCATGGGAGATGAGACATGGAGAGTGGTTAGGCTGAAACTACTTGACATGAGTGCATTTACAACATACAGGAGGACAGAGGAGGGACGTGATGGGCAGACAATGGAGGCCTTTTGTGTGATGAAAAGCATCATAGGTCGGATGATAGAATACATATTAGAGGCCAACACAGATACATATTCTCATGAGGATGAGCATGGGGGACTTCTAACAGTTTTCAATCTGACACAGGAGCAGCCAGCGGAGACTGGCAGTGATAAAATTCCAAATTTTCCATGGGATCCGAGAGTCCGTTTTGTTAGCAGGATGTTCATGTTGACCCAGGTTGTGCCAAAGAGCCACACACTCCATATTAGGTTGGTTTGGAATGGGCCTGTAGGTAATTGTCCTATGGGGCAAGACCTTTTATCCCTCTTGATCATCATGATAAGGCATGGAGATGTTTGGACAGGTACTTCTTCTAAAGAGGTGTCTTTATTGATATAGTTTCTGGACAGTAGGTCGAATGGTTGCAGGTATTTTAGTTGGATGACCCAGGAGAGGAGGATTCAGGATGTATACAGGGGGCAGAAATTCATGGTCAAAGTAGTACATGGCCAACAGGGTGATCTTCGACAGGGGTTAGCATGGGACCCAGGGATTGGGTTGGGCATTTCACTGACTGACAGAGGCGAGTGGATCTTTGTAGGGGGGATTTTTTCTAACTTTCCCTTGAGCTTCAATGTTGAGAGGAGCGCATCGCTTGTAGGTGTCTCGTGGAGGTCTTGCAACACCTCATCCTAGCATCAACATGTGCAGTTGATGGAGGCTATATGGATCTTTGTAGAGACTTGGAGGATCGATTCATTTCGAGATGAGGCCATGTGTCATATGTAGGAGACTCTCGAAGTTGGTATATTTTAGGGTTATGCTTCCCGAGGGCCAGCAGTTCATGACTTGATATGGGACCCAGGGGGCAGAGTGTATGAGTGTTCATCTTGGGATGGGTTCTACTGTGTATCCCACAGGTGGACATGGGATCCTAGCATTTTATTTGAGGGGATTTGGTTATTGCTTGAGGACAAGCAATTTTCTAGCAGGGAGGACTGTAATGTCCCCACTTTGGGACATCATCATAGTGCAGAGGTTTATGATGAACAGAGTAGCCAAATGGATGTTGTAGCGATTATAGGGGTTATTGAGAGAAATTATGGGGTCTGGCTTGCATTTCTCATCATATTTCATCATTACGAGCCATTCCGCACAGGTTGGCTTTAGTTCCATTGCATTCTAACAATTTCCATGATTTTGACTATTTTGGGCTATAAGTTAATTAAATTCACTGAAGAGGTCATTTTGGGCACATTACTTGGAGGAACCTCTCAGTGTAATAACTCATTGGAATCGGAAGGAGAAACACTACAGGATGGGATAGTGGGAAGTGACTTTCAGTGGCCAAGGAAGCCACAAGGAGAGATAAGGTGTTTTTCAGAGGTAAAAAGGTTAATTAATTAATTTAAGTGATTTAATTAATTAATTAATTATTAATAAAATGAAAGTCACTTTGGAGGGACAAGGTGAGCAAAAAAGTATAAAGGAAAGGCAAGGGCCTCTACTCATTCATTCATGTATATCTTTTGATATCTGGCTTTTAGCTAGTGAGCCCAACATTGGGGGTTTTGAGGGTTTTGACTTAACAAACCCTAGAGGACGATTCGGTGGTGAAAGATTCCACCTAGCTTGCCCCAAGCTTGGTCTCAGAGATGAAATACGCTCCCACACCATTCTAGCTCGGTTATACATCAGTGCAGGAGGGTTCTACACTAGCCACAGGCATAGGAAGAGAAGGAGGGTGCACCATTGGGGGTTTCCAACAAGGGGGGCACACCATTCTTGGAGAGAGATTCATTGCAGGTGATTGGCAGGGCTTTTGGAGATTCTATCACCTGGGTTTTCATTGCATGGCCTTGGGCATCATATCTAGTCCATTTAGGAGGAGTTTTAGGTTCCATTTGATTTATTACATGCATGGGACGAATTGGAGGAGAGGGGAAAACTTCAGAAAGTGGTTTCAATCATTTTCTAGCTTAGATCTTCACCATTTCTCTTGGGACTTTACCAGGGAGGTAACCAAGCCCCAATATATCATTCTAGCGATTTTTTTGAGCATTTGGAGGCATCTAGGAGTGAGGCCAATTTATCTAGGGTTCCATGCATCTAGGGGGGCGCACCATATCTTGGAGGAGTTTTAGATCCATAGGGTTTGAGAGAGATCTTGGAGATTTGGAAACTTGGGTTGTTCTTTCCATCACCAGATCTATTGTTTGGCATCTTTCTTGAGGTTATTGGACACATTTGGTAGCAAGGCCGAATTGTTGAGGAGTTTCAACATTCTAGCAGGGCGTGGCATCATTCAGTTGGGGCCTTTGGCACTTCATACAACCCAACTCGTCTTGTATTGATATTCATTGGATATTTGGCCTGTGGCATATTCTATTGGGGAATTTTGTAGCATCTCCAGCTTCTATTGTCTATCTTCTTAGCCATCTATTGAGCATTCTAGATCAACATCTTCATTGTAGCAAGTTCTTCTATTATTATGAATAAAATCAGATCTGCAGTGTTTTGGCTTGTCTATCTTCTTATTGATCTTGCATATGGTTGAGGTATGTTCCATGATTGTATCTTCTTCTTTATTGCTGCAACACACCTAAAAATCATCAGTAAAATCCCAAGGCCAAAATCAAGAGGCCATTCTGCAAGTAACACATGTAAACAAGTAGATCAACCAAGTGTTTGACGAAATACCACAACCAGAAAAAGTTTTAAAGACACCCAAAACTGTGATGTTACTGGCATAATGGCTTGGGAACATTACAGATAGAACCCAAGTGAAGGTTATGGCAGAGCTCAAATATGTAACGATCAAAATAGAAACACACCCTAAATTTGTGCAAGTAATTGACATCATCGTAGTAGATATCCCAGAACCTTATCGATTATTATTAAGTCGAGACTAGTCTGAGAAGTTAAATGGATACTTTATTATAGACTGGGCTCGCCTTTGGTTTTCATTAAAGGGACACCTGAATATGATCAGGATCGATAGGAAAGATATATAAGACACATTGTCACTGACTTAGAAACCCTCAATGAACCCTCATCGACAAAATTCCATATGATAGGCAATTATAACTATGACTCTGATTTTGGGAACTTCTCCTGCCTCTCATTTGATGTCCCTCTTACCCAAAACTCCGAAATGATTTTTCAAGAGAAATTGTTGATGACGGCGGAGGAAACCCTATTCATTCAAGAACCTACATTAGAAACCACAAAAAAAACAACATGAGAGGGGGAAAGTGACAAGAAAGAGGAAGCAGATAGGTTTTTCCTACAAGTTTGGACCTTATACTTTGATGGTTCTAAACCGCAAGAAGGCTCAGGGGTAGGGTGCATCCTCATTGATCCAAAAGGTAAACGACATTTCATGTCCTGTAGACTAGAATTTGAATGCACAAATAACATCGTCGAGTATGAAGCTCTAGTACAAGGGCTAAAGAAATCCATGGACTTAAATGTCAAAGAATTGAATTTTTTCATAGATTCTAAAATCATCTTCAGACAATTAAGGAATACTATACATTGCAACTCTCCACACCTAAAGAATTACCAACAGGAAGTACACTGGCTAATAGAGAATTTTGAAGCCTTCAACATTACAGTGATCCCCAGAACAAAGAACATTCTTGTTGATTCTCTGGCCACTGTTGTCTCAAGGCTATCACCTCTAGAATACTATGAAGCCTTCCGGTTCACTGTTGAACTTCTCTACAAATCATTGGTGCCCAACAATATTTCTAATTGGAAGGTCTTTGAAGGAGATGAGAAGATCATCAACTTTTTGACCAATCGAGAATATTTTAGACACTTGGCTATTGACGATGAAGTATCCTAGGAGAAATTAGCAGAAATCAACCCTCATATAAATCAACTGAATGAAAAATCGAAGTCTCACACGATACCAAAGGGAATAGCCAATTTAGAAAACCTTTTTGACCTAAGGGAAAGATTTACGGGGTCAAAAAAATGCGAAGCCGGTAGTTCTTGTCCCATGCATGAAACTATAAATCTCGGAACCCTGGAAAACCCCAAGAATATAAATATCGGTAAGACAATATCTAAAGAGGAAAGGAAGGCCTATCTCAAACTTTTCAGACAATATCAAGATGTTTTTACATGGTCCTACCGAGATCTAAAAACCTATGATACATGTATCATTCAACACGTTATCCCTTTAAAACCTGAAGTAAAACCCTTGCAACAGAAGCTCCGAAAGTACCACCCATCCTTGGAGCCTCTCATGTGTCAGGAGTTAAATAAATTATTAGATGCCAAAATCACCTTCCAGGTTAGACACTCTGCATGGGTAGCAAATTTGGTTCCTGTAAGAAAAAAGTCTGGGGAGATCCGCCTATGTGTAGATTTCAGAAACCTCAACAGAGCTTCAAAAAAGGACAACTACCTAGTCCCACCAATGGAGAAACTCTTGCAGACCGTGTCTGGCTCTGAGATTTTCTCCTTGTTGGATGGTTTCTCAAGTTATAACTAGGTTCTAGTTTCAGAAGAAGACCACTTGAAAACTACCTTCTGAACCAAGTGGGGAACCTTCGCTTACAAACACATGCCCTTTGGGTTAATCAATGCAGGAGCGACCTTCCAAATGGCCATGGATGTAGAATTTCGAGGACTAATCCACAAGTGTGTATTAGTCTATTTGGACGACGTGACTATGTATTCAAAGAATAGAGAATATCACATCCAACATTTAACCCAGATTTTCGAAAGGTGTAGGAAATATAGTATATCCTTAAACCCTAAGAAAACTATTTTCAGTGTCGAGGAAGGTAATCTGTCAGGCCACATTATATCTCAAGAAGGCATTTGCATAGATCCAGAAAGGAGTAAGGCTATAGCTCAACTACCATTACCTCACAACAAGAAGTCTATGCAATCGTTCTTTGGGAAAATCAATTTTGTGAGGAAATTCACCCCCGATTTTGTGGAAACTATCAAACCTTTAAAAAAATGATTCGTAAAGATGTTGATTTTAAGTGAGATGATGAACGAAAGAAGGATTTCAGCAATATTAAGACTGCAATATCTCAATCCCAGTGTTGTGAAGCACCAATTTCAACAAAGATTTATTCCTCTATACTTTCACCTTCGACCAATCGTTAGCCGCAGTATTGACTCAGAATGATGATGCCAACAATGAGGCCCTGGTGCCATTCATGAGCACTAATATTCAAGGTGTCGAACTAAATTATCCTACTATAGACAAGAATGCTTATGCAGTATACAAGGCAGTAAAACATTTCAGATCTTACATCCTCAAGAACCATACCAAAGTCATCGTGCCTCACCCTGTAGTCCGATCCCTTTTTACTCAACAGGAGATGGGGGAAAGAAAAGGAATATGGATGGCAGTAGTCCAAGAATTTTATCTAGATATAAAACTTGCTAAACTAGTTAAAGGACAAGGGTTATGCAAACTGGCAGTCGAAGCTCAGGACCAAGTAAATGATGACCCCGAATGGGAGACTGAATTGACATTATGGTGTGGTGAAGCTTCATACATCTCCCTAGGGAAAGAGTCTTGGTATGAGAAACTGACTTATCTCCTACATCATGGGATTTGCCCAAAAATCCTAAACCCTAGGGAAAGGAGAGCTCTCAGGTTAAAATCCGCACAATATCGCCTCATAAATTTAGTGCTTTTCCGTGTTAATTATGATGGGGTACTTTTAAGATGCCTCGAATGAGAAGATGAAGACAAAGTTATGAAAGAGCTCCATGATGGTCCTGCCGGTGGAAATTTTGCAGGAAACACCACTGCTCGTAAAATAATCAGAGCTGGCTATTATTGGCCTACTCTATTCAAAGACGCTCACACATACGCTAGAAACTGTAAGACTTGTCAAGGAAGCGCGGGGAGGGAGAAGAGAGAAGTTGTCCCACTTCAATAAGTGGTCGTTTCTAGGCCATTTGAGAAATGGGGGTTAGATATCATAGGAGAAATTACACCAAGTTCGTCAAAACAGCATAGGTATATACTAATTGCCACAAATTATTTCATGAAATGGGCACAAGCCATCCCTTTGAATCACGTAAATGAGAAGGTGGTGATCCAATTCATAGAACAAAAGTTGATCACAAGGTTCGGTGTGCCTTCTGTCCTTGTTTTTTATAATGCATCTTAATTTTCTTCCACCTTATTAAAAAAGTTTGCTCTAGACAAAGGAATCATAATTAGATACTCTTCAAACTATTATCCACACGGAAATAGAGTGGCAGAATCAAATAATAACAACCTATTGAGAATATTAAAGAAAACAGTTACAACCAACCAGAGGAATTGGCATAATTCACTTCATAATGCTTTGTGGGCCAATAGAGTCACACCCAAGGAAGCTATAGGGAATTCCCCATACTTTATGGTATACGGACAGGAATCCATTTTTTCGAATGAGATTTATCTTCCATATCTTCAACTTGCTCAGGATTCTAGAGGGCAACCCTCATCAGTCATACAACAAAGAATTGACACCCTTCTCATGCTAGAAGAAGAAAGAGAGAAAACTAAATCAAAGTTCATAGATCACCAACAGATAGTTAAAAGGTTGTTTAATAAGCATAAGGCTAAAGAGAAAAAATTTGAGGTAGGGGACTTAGTCCTAAAGTGGGACAAAGCAAATGAGCCTAAAGGAAAACGTTCTAAGTTTCAGAATCTATGGTTCAGACCTTTCCAGGTGGCTGAGAATATTGGTTTAGACACGTATCGACCTCAAAATCTAAGGGGGGAACCTGACGCCCTCCTAGTGAATGGCCAAGCCCTAAAACAATATTTCCATTAAAAAAATAAAAAATAAAAAGATTTTATGTGTTTATGTTTTCACGATGTTTATTTTAGACACATCGATTGTGAAATGCATTTTTTTTGTTTTATATTTTGCTATTGTAATTCTGCGCTTTTGAAGATTCTGTTTAGCAAGACAATGGTTGACCTCAAATCATGTGATATGGTGAACTCTGCTCCTAACTCACCGCTCACATACAACACAAGAAACGTTGGGGAACCTACAGTTGTTTCAAGGGGTTCTCTATATAACCTGTGTAGATGAACAACTTTGGATAAATATAGAAGTGTTTGCCTGGTGGTCTGGTGAAACCTTAAGGGAAAGACGGTAAGCTAGAAAGGACTACATGTACCTCAAAGACATATCTAGCACAATTTCACCTTAACTATCTCATTTTTTGCAAATAACAGACATCATCCTCTCCCACTCGCTCAGGGCACTCTGCCGAAATAAAAATAAACTATATCAAATGAGCGCATAATAGGAGAGGGTATGCAGATATCTACGTCAGGGCTATGGATGCTCGCTGGAAGTGGGGCAAGGTCTGTGACATCGGGGTGACTTTGTTGGGGCTATGGATGCTCGTTGGCAGTGGAGTAACACCATAGAAAGTGAATAAGGGTAACTAAAAGGCCTAGTGCCAGTGAATTCTTTACTAGAATCCTGTCAAAGGGGAGGTGAGTTAGGGTTTAGGAAAAGAAGGTTGAATAAAGTTTGAAAAACCCACAGGTAGGCCTAGATGCATCAACTGGGGGAATTTCAAATCAAAGGGTAAAAGAGGCTCTGATAAAAAAACTAGTTAAGCTCCTAACCAACTTTTTCATCAGCCGAGCCCGAGGAAGGAATATAGATTTTTCTTTCACCCAGTAAGTCGCCATTTGTTGAGCACTCAAAACACCCTAAAAATATTATGTCAATATTTTACTTTTTTGGGTACCACTTGATATTTGCACTGCCTGTTTCGACTTCAATTTTTGTGAAAATGTTTTTCGTTTGCTTATTATCATGACTCTCATTAGTTTTTCTGGTCTTTTTGAACTTATGAAACCCCATCACTTTAAAAAATCCTTAACGCCTGAATAAAGAATCAAAATACAAAACACTTCACCCAATATACTCAGATTCGACATCAGAAGGCATAAAAAGAAGGAAAAGAGCCACTCGGGAAACCTCGGTGACCGAGCGTCGATCTCCATCGGCATCAGCAAAAGAAATTTTTGTTTGCGCCAAAGTTTTGCATAAGGATATCGTCGATAGCCGATTTCTCATCGACATCGGTAAAAGATGAGGGGAATAGACATTAACAAAGAAATAAACGATATCGTCGATAGCCGATACCCTACGCTCTTATCAGAATTGGGGAAAACTGAAAAGGATCACAACGAACATTCTGACCACGCTAAAGAGTTTTCCTGATCTCCGATCCCCGAAGCATTTTGGCATCAGGACTTTTTAGAGGAAGCTAATCCGGAGAAAAACATGTGATAGGTTTATCGTCGATCGCTGACCCCCAATACCTTTTTTGCATCGACGAGCCCAGGATTGTGTTAGAACGCACAACTTGAAGAAAGTCTTGATTCTAATTAATACACGTGAATTAGGTCATCGGTCTTCAACGCCACGTGTCTTTGCTAGATTGGAGAACTATACGGTCTAGTTTTACCTCGAGTCATCCTTGGTTCCATAGGTCCAAGTCACACCTCTGAGTCATCTTTGCCATGACAACATTGTACAATGATATTGATCAGCGTCAGATCTTTTCGAGGGACATCGACGAAAACGTTCATAGTGCATCCCCGATTCTCGATCCACCCACTGAGAAAGCGACACGATGGGACGTTTTAGCATTAGATATGATTAGATTTCATGCATTTAAGGGTCTAATTAATACCAAATCCTGCATTAGTTTCTACCTCGTGTGCAAATAAACATGATCGTTTGAAATCATCGATTGACCACTCCACCCTCGTGCCTCCATTGTCGACCCACGATGAATTTAAGTTACAGAGATTCAGCGACAAATTTGTTTAAATTGCACTCATCACCCAAATTGAATGGTTGATGTGACTCGGTAAGTTCTTCACTAGTTTAAATTCTCTTGAGCCAATGTAAGAGGAATCATTATGCACGCAAGGAAATTCAGAGAATCCGGAGAAGCGAGACGAGAAATTCGAAATCTGCAGAGATCCCGTTAGTATCAAATAACCAGGTTTAGCAAGCTTTACAGGTATGTACCCAAGTCTGTAGATTTTACAAGTTTACACTTCATATATTTTTATCTGGTGTTGCTCTGTACACAGTCTCTGTAGAATTATTTTGAATGTAGGAACAATGTCGTGAAGAAATCCAACCATTAGACGATCGTCGAGGGAGCCGAAGCTTAAAGAACCAAAGGTAGGAGAAGGCTCCTCCCTAGGGGTCATAAGACAATTGGAATACACACCGATACCGGAGCCTATCATCAAAACATCAACAAAGAAGGTTTTATTCTAGCCTCCAGCCTGTGGAGATATAGATTCAAGCAAATGGTCCAAGACAGCGCTCCCGCATTGGGGAGAGTTCTTGAAAAATATCAGCTAAGAGGAATACCCGGAATACATCCCACACAGTGATCCTGATGTTAGAGCACTAGATGATGAAGTGTTCCCAAACATCCAACAGTCATACTTACATATGGTTTCTAGAAAAACCCATGTCTTTCCCTGTGTCAAACTCCTGAAGTGGCTCATTGACCACACAAACACGTAGAAATGTTTGATCAACGACGAAAATAGTGGATGTGTCAGAGTGTTCCTTCCAGTGGAGGTCCAAAAGTATTACAATCTTAGAGACCCTAAGGAGTGACTAAACACAGATTCCATCGTAAAATTATACAAGGGCCACGACACCAGCAAGGTGATGGACTCATGTTGGAGAGAAGATAATAAATACACCAACCAGAGCATCGGCTGGTACCAGACGACCAACTTAAGGGAGCCATACATCTACCTGATGGCTCTCATCTATTAATTATATGGGGAGAAGGACTGCTCCAAATTTTCAGAGGCATGGATGCCTCTAGCTTACACAGTGGCCATTTCTAGGAGTGGCATCAACTGGGGAGCAATCATTTCTAAGAAACTAAGCATCTGCATACAACAGGCTCAGACATTGAAGGAAGGAGATACACCAGCCTTCTACATGGATTCATATTTACTTGATGTCATGTGTTCCAGAAACATTTTCGTAGGCATGAACCTGAGCTGACACATCATAGAACTCTCGGTCCACGTATATTTCAGCATCCTATGGGAGAACAGGTACAAGAAATATTACTCCCTCATTTGTGATGAATTCATCAACGTATTTATTTCATTCTTTTCAAGAAAGGATTCTTGAGACTGTCGATCACAGCTAAAAATATGATATCAAAGGTAGGCCACTGGTACTTGGATGAGCGAGACACATACATTAGGGTGTTCGAGGCCACCGAAGCACCACATCTCCTGCCAAAGCATGTCCCTGACCGGATTGTAGTGGGAGAGATATACTACTAGACCATCATGCAAGGCTACAACGCCACCCTAGTCAAGGATAAAAAGTGGGTGTTTATACCTTATGGATTCCATGTAGGCTTCTACTTAGTGAAGGAAACTGCTCAAGCCAAACAAGAAGGGCTGAGCCAATTGGAGTTCAGATTCCAGACTGGCCAATTCCGCAAGCATGACCCAAAGGGTCTGGTCTTGAAACACGCCTCGCAAGTGTTGTCCTATTGGCCATACACCCACGACAAATTTGAAGATGAATTGTTCACAGAAAATGACCAGGACTGGGATGAAGTGGTCGCAAGGATGGTCAACCCCAAAATAACCAAGTTCAAATCCATAAGCCTGGATGAACAAGCGATGACCATAGAGAAATCAGCTCAAGAGGCCCTTAGAGAGAGGGAATAAATGATAGCGGAAGAAACAATAGAGGTCCCCCTATTATCTCCGGTGCAATAAAGAGGTTTCCCTATGACACAAGATGCACAGGAAAGAGGGTGTTTCATGATAAAACAGGTGCAACGAATAATTGATCAGTTGAAAGGTGACCCAAACCTCATAGGAATGACAGGGTCCCCTGCCGACAACCTAGATGAAATCTAGATAGGCCCAAGTGGCCCTGAACTAATAGACATTGATGAATTCGCTGGGTTAGACGACCCTGAAGTCATAAAGCCGCGGGCCATATCACCGATGGGTGTTTCATCTCAGTCGGAGACAGTCGAAGTATTAGGGAGAGAAAATGCACCAAACCCCCTCTGTGAATTAATAAACGTCTATGATGATGAAGAGAGCCCAAAGGTATCCCTGGTGACCCTTGTACAGATCTTAGAGGAAAAGGATTCAGAGAAGACATCTTCCCCAGATATTGATGCTCAAATTCGGGGCCTTCCACAGAATGGACAAGAGGTCGAGAGTGTCTTAGACACTGAGCTACCCAATGCATCGGAGACCCAAGAAGATAGTTTGAAGGATGAGAGAGGGATGGATGAATAAAAGGAAGAAGCCCCATGGCAAGAAATCGACGTCTCAATGGTCGATTATCAAGTAAGTACCGAGCACACCCTCGATGCCTCAATTTCAATCGGTACTCAACTTCTCGATGAGCGACAAACAGAAGTCGAGCCTTCAGAGAATAGGGAGGAAGTTCAAGAACCCGGTCTTGAAAAAGTATATACCATCTAGAGTCTGGGAAATATGCTCACCTGGGGAGATCAACAAATTTTTGAGCCCGTGGATGAATTCGCTTACATACATGCCATTGCTTATGACTAGAAAAGGAAACCTATCGTGTAGAGAACCACAAAGAAGAGGAGGATCACTCTAGATCGCTCCATCATCATCACCACAGAGGAAAATATAATTAACACAGAGCATGCCAAGACATATGAACTTATCGGCGCAGGGATGACAATCACATATTCCACCCTTGACAAAGAAAAAAGGGATGAAGAGGATTTGGTTGTTTCTTTGAAAGAATTGGAACGTTTGCGCCACTTGGAGAAATATTATCAGGACACCACACAAGATGCGGTGTTCCTAAGGAGCGAATTCAAGGAGGCCTACAAAAAATTTATAGATGAACGACACCTATTCACTGCAAAGATAGTCGAGCTACAAGAAGACACCCTCATGGCGCTGGCCACGTGCAAGGATATGGAGAGGTGGTACTAGAAAGAACAACAAGTCGTGGAAAGGGTCGACTATATCAACGTGTTTCAATAGGGCCGATATATAGAAGAGCACGACATTTGTGTGTTAAAATAAAGAAGCCTCGATCGCATAAAGAAATCAGCCAAATATTGGGAAAAAATGGCTCGGGAACCTCATCGAGAAATCCAAGAGAAATGGTCTAAGTGCGAGAAAAGTTGGATCAATATCAATCGGGTAATGAAAGACATCAGCCTCCTCGAGTTTGGCACACCCAATGACTTTGTCTACTTGCGCGACATAGTCAAATTGCACGTCAAACAAGACGCATCATGGGCTGAGGAAATAGAAAAGGTGACATACATGGCACTAGGACAGGTGCGACAGTTCATGGAGCACCCGATCAAATCTCAGGCCATGTTGCAACAATTAAGTGCCAGAATATTCAAGTATCGGGAACAAGCAGTAGAGATAAGAGATATTCTTTTGGCCCCAATGGAAAAACATAGATTCTCGTATGCCAACACTTGCGAGGATCTCTTCATCAAGTGGTCAGAGTATGAGAAGAGTCACCCACTTAAGTGAGATCCTGTGATGACTCTTAGAAAGACTAATAGAAGAAAGAGCCATGTGGCGAGTTTTGTTTTACTTAGTTTCACTTTAATAGTTATTTTTAGTTAAGAGTATGTTATAAATAGGAGGATTGACCTATTAGAAAACGGTCAATGGTTGTTGCAAAGACCCTCATTTTTGGATTTTGTAAAGAACTATTTCGGAGTTGCCTTTATTTAGAAGTCATGTTTAGGACCAGAGACAAGTTTATGTTTTCATCAAAAGTGTGTATGATTGGATGTGGAGAAGAATTATTTCTGATTTCATCTCATGAATGGATGTTGTAACGAGTAAGAGCTTCTAAAATCCGTTGATAAGTTATCCAATTCGATATTTTATAGTTATTGTCTTTAATGATGAAATTAAATCGTGTGCTATTATGTGATTGATGATTAGAGTTAAGAGAATTATTTTTCTTGCCATTGTTTATTGCATATGTGTTTTCTTCTGATAATCACAGCTCAATCAATGATTGGAACACTAGCAAGTTAATGTATTATTACTAGGCTTGTGGTAGATCATTGTTGTTCGCATGCTAGAGTGAAAGGGTTATCCCAAAGCTCATCCTTCTCCAGTATTTAAGTTTTTCCCTCTTTGTCACCTAGTTGGTTTATACTGGCTTTTATCTTGTATCAGTCCCACCTATAAGAGAAAATACAAAAAAAAGAGAACTCCTGAACTGAAGGAGAACGCCTTCACAAGAAAACGTAAATCCCATCGATTATTCGGTTGGATCGCAAGATCTGGAGAATCATTCCACTATTAAACGTTGCATAGTCTAATTGTGCCTCGGTGGCGAGTTTGGTTCTTGTTGTTGAGTTAAAGGGATTTAGGACCCCTCAACAGAGTAAAAGGGATTACACCTTCCTAGATTTACCCTTGTTGGTTTTGCATGCTTTATGGAGTAAAAAGGCCTAAAACCCTAGAGATATTGTGGATCCAACTCATACATCCAAAACTCCATAACCCAATAGACTAGGCACTAATCTAATATTTGCATTGGAGAAATAAATTACTTGCACTGGTATACATGATTTTGAGAGATATTAAATTTGTTCAAGTTGGAATATCTTCTTGTTGTCTTAAGCATTCTCAAGACACTAAGGCATGTTCATTGGCTTGGTAGTTCTCTGGTTATAATCAAATAAAAGCTACAGCCATTAGGGCTATATAAAACACATTAAAACTTTTACTTTAACTTGATTTTCGACCATGGAAATTTGCTTGTAAGCCACTATTCTTGTTCTATTTCTTATTGGATAACTTTTTTATGGTTTACTTGCTAATTTTTATGGTTGGAAATTGTTGTTGTAGCAATTGTTTGCTACAGACATAAGGTTTCCCTAATACTTTGCAAATAACTTCATTTAGCATCCCTATTTCATTGTCAAAGTTTATGCTTAAGTATTGGAAAGTTATCTACTTGTTTTGTGCTTCATTGTCCAATAATTATTTGATAATTTTTATGGTTAATTATGTAGTAACTAGCTCTTATTCTCGCTGATATGTATTATTGTTTACTGCTGCAATATAGGACATCAAGCTTCACTTTATTGTCCATTGGATATTGTATCTTGTATCTCTTCATTTTTTTTGTATCGGGAAGGTATCACACTCTTCTACAAGTACAATTCACTTTGGAAACCTACCCTTACCAATAAGACTCTCATTCAAGCCATCTTCCACTTCTTACTAGACCTATAGGGGCATCACCTTACATTACTCCATTTTCCATGTCCTTCACTAAATTGAGGGGAGTACCTATCTAAGGTGACAATGGGTAGGTATTGTTGATATTATGGTAGCTCTAGGAGGTATTAACTTCCACATGTAACCTTTGACAAGACTAGAATATTCTAGGAAGCAAGAGAAACCCTAAAATGTTGAATAATAACACTAGAAGACAAGTCGGCTCAAGAGTATATTTAATATTGAGTTATTATCCTCCAGAAACAGAAGTCAGCCCAGTAAAGTGAGATAGAGCAGTATAAATAGAGAGTGTAATAGATAATTTGACACTCATTGACTCACAACTACATAAAACTATTGGTGTGCAAGTTTGGAGAGGGAGTCTAGTCGCAGCTACTGCAACTGGGATTTTGGTTTTTGGTTGGACTTTCTATTGGTTATGGTTTGGAATTTTTTCTTGGTATTTGGTTATTATTGCTTGGTGTGCTACCCTTGTAGAAATGTGTGCTACCTTGGTTGGTTATTGTTCTGCTTCCATAATTTTTATGTCTGTCAAGGGTAAGGTGCTCGGGGGTGGCCTTTGTGTCTATGGTTGGGTGACAATATTTCTATATTGTCTATGGAAAAACAATCACATCTCTTTATTTCTAACAGGCTATGGGCCCACACTATCTTCAGATAGTCTAACCACTGGAATTTAGATTGGGAAGTTATTGTTTAAGCTTGTTATGGCACCAGTTACAACTGCAACTAGGTTTTTTGATTATGCAGCTACAACAAACCCTAACCCTTGTGTTCAGGCACTTCTGGTGAAGCATTTGACCTAATTCCTTGACAAGCTAGTGTGCCCTAGCCTAACACACCTCTTAGTACCCACAGGTAGCAAAAACATCAATTTTGAATTTTTGGTCAAAGTCAAAGTCAAAGTTTGACTGGTCAAAGTCAAATTCAAAGGTTGACTTCTGGTCAAATTGATTTTATGATCAAAGTTGAATTTTTTAGAGTTTATAGCTTGTTCTAAGCATTGAATCTTCTGATTGAGTTTCTAATCTCTTGTTATCAAGATGGTATCTATTTTGAGATTGGAAGACAAGCTGGACAATGCTACAAGGTTTCAAAGGTATGCACTTGTATATGCTATCTAAGTTATATCATCTAGAAAAACATGAGTGTGTTTGTAGGGAAAGTACTAGATATCTTGTCCAAGATGTAATTTGGATTCAGTGCATTCATAAGAACAAGTGCACCCTCCATAGAAGTTAAGGATTCAGGTTCTGGGTTTGATTAAATTGTTAAGCTTCAAATTTGTGTATCTCAAAGGTGATAGTTGCTACATTACAAATTGCGAAAGTAGTACTTGAAAGATTCTATTATTGCTAGGTGTAATGAATACTCAACTGCATATGAATATTATTGATATATATGCTTATTGTACTTGTTCGTAAGTTTAATTAACATCTCCTCTAGATAGATATTCATGTTTGTTCATGTTGCTCTTGTTCCGAGTAGGTTCCCTTGTGAAATATGTTTGATGAACAATCCTTGCGGAAGTTGTCATAGAAGAAGTTTAGGAGGATGACAAAATGGCTAGATGGGAATAAATCGGAACATATAGAAACAAACTTAAAGAGACTCGAAGGAGTTAGACTTGAAGGAAGTCAGAAATCAAAAGGAAACCAAAACAGCCTTGTGACACTTTGTAGAAAGCAAATAGATATGCATCGGACATAATAATGGACTCTCTCAGATGGAGGGAGATGAACACAGAATTCCAAAAGAAGAGCATCCATATTGCTCATTCAGGCATGAAGCCGAGATTAGGAGGGAGCTAATCCCCAACAATATGAGCCATTGAAGAAGAATCCGTAAAAACTTTGAAGTATCTATCGATGTTCTTCATTGGAAGTAACAACAATGATAAGCAGCATGTGTTCATTTTGACTCTAGAAGAAGTCTTCTTCGAAAAGAAGCCTTGAATATCCTTGGTTTCCCATCTACACTTATGTTCCTATGGCGGAAGGTTGGAGACTTCAATAAATAAGGGCGTGTAATCTATAGAATATTCCATGGACTCCAACACTGAAGAAAAACATGAGGAAGAACATGAATATTCCAAGAAAGAAAGAAAATTTAGAACAATCAATTGAACCAGTTTGAACCCACTAGAAGAAGTCAAGCAGAAGGAATGGAAGGAATTGTGATAAACAAGATCAAGATCAAGTATTATCCATCTTTTGTGCTAAGTGTAGGAAGAAACATGCATTGAAAGATTGTCCTTTAGACAAAATTCAGATTTGTGGACTGTGTACAGATAACCATGCAACTGATGATTGTCCAAAGTTGAAAGAATTGCAGGCTACTCACATGGAAGAAGGACAAGGAATGGAATCTCTTTACTACTTAGCACCAAGAAAAACTTGGCAGCCACATTTCATAGGTATGTCTCAAAATTCTGCTCCTCAATTCTCTCAATTGTTTCCTCAGAATTTTCAATATCCTATTCAAAATTCATGGAATGCACCCATGCCTTTGCAAGCTTGGACTCCTCGGTAGAACCAAAACCAACCTCCTAAAGGTTGGAGAGGATATGCTCATGGAAATCAGCCATACCAACAGCCCTACCAACATCCATACCAACAGCCCTACCAACAGCCATACCAGCAGCCATACCAACCTTTTCCTTATCAACAATTCCAGCAGAATCAACCACAAAATTCATATTCTCAGCAATCACTACCTACACCACAACTAACCTAGCCACAACAACTCCAGCTACTATCTAACCAACCTCCACCTAGACCAACTCAATTACCATCCCAACCAATCTCAAATCCTAATAACAAAGTGGAAAAACCCATGTATAACATTGATAAAGGAACATCATTTTCTACATACTCAATCCTTCCTCTTCAAAACATCCACTTAAGGTCTAGGAAATTTTTACAAAAAGATTCTCCTGTTATTATAGAAGAACAAGTTGAAAAAGAGGAGATTCCTAATACAGAAAAGAGTCTATACCATTGTGGCTTCATTAAAATGATCATCATACATGAGCTACAGAAACAAAACTTGACTTGGCAGCAGTTTATCAGTGGGAATGGTTTTGAAATAGTGGAAGAGGAAGTAAAAGAGGAACAAATCTTGGTTGTGACAGATGATGAGGAATAAATACAAAACCCCAAGGCAACAAGCTCAAAATAGCCTATGGGGAGGAGAAGAACAAGAAGCATGGTGAAAATGGAGAAAGAATTCCAAGAAAAAGATAAGATTTTCACCACATATGAAAGGAAATCAATAAAACGCCAACAAGTTCAAAAAGAACAAATAAAAGAAAGTGATGATGAAGCACAACAAGCACAGTATGCACATATTCAGACTTTGGAGAAACAAAAAGAGGCACAATCATTAGAAGATGATGAGAAAATGAGAGGAGAGGTGAAACAATTAATTAAAGATATGAAAGATGAAACTCAATCACCACAGAAAGTAGATCAAATAGAAGAAATGGCTAGTGAGTCCACATCAGAACTTGATAAGAAAAGCAAGAAAATGAAGAAAAAGATCAAGGAAATTGAAGTCCTAGAAAGGTACTTAAAAACAGAGAACGAAATGTTAAGGACTCAAAGCCATAGAACATGGGAAGAGAATGAAACCTTAAAGAAAAAGAATAAGAAGCTTCAAAAGCAAAACAAACTAATCTCCAAACAAGCCTACAAATGGTTTCAGTAGAAGAAGGCATACAAAGAAAAATATCAAAGACTGAAAGTTCTTCATACAGCTCGGGTTAATGTGGAGACATTGTTGCAGGCAGCAGAGGTGGCAGAAGATTACTGACAGAGGTTCAAGAACATTTTGTTTTTCTGCATGAGGACATGCAAAGTCTTCCTCTTGGGGGAGATGTTGAGTACATTTTTATGCTTCCTTCCACTCCATAAACTATACTTTTGTCTCCAAAACCATCCATTTTGCCTTCATATTATTCCATATTTTCCATAAAATAGCTTATGCAAGGTACATTTATCATTCCTTAGCTTAAGAATTAAATTTTTGAATTTTTGGCATTAAAATTAAAAATTTATCAAAAATTACAGGATTTGACTAAATTTCGTAATTGCTCCTAGGTTCATGTACTTGCAGGACAATTGGGAGAAATATGAGACATGGGTCATGATCCTTGATGTACAAGGATGGATGAATACCTATCAACTTTGAGATATGAGCTTTCCAAGTTTCCAGTCAATGTTGGTCAAACAGGGCCACTTCAGCAGAAAATACCATGTTTTAGCATAAAATCATGGACAGTTTTAGATTTTCTTGGGATTTGTTCATATTCAATGGATCTGAAGGGGGTATTCGACCTTCCTAGCATATTTTGTGGATCTGATCATTATCTTTAGGAGGTTTCTTATCATTTTTAGTTTCAAAACTCTTGTATAAATACTCCAAGACATGGACTAGCATGACAATCCTTGATGTTAATGAAGAAAACTTTGAATTGGCAGTCTTGAGATCAGTTTTGTGTTTTGTTCTTGATGATGTCTATGAGATGATTGTGTGAATGCTGCTAGAAGTTCCTTTTTAGCTGAGATGACTTAGGCGTACAAGTGAAGCATTGGAGGGCCCCCTTTTCCAAGCTAGTACACTTCTCATTTTTCATTCTTTTCAAGCAAATTTTGGTATGAGCTTTAGTTCAGTTTACATTATGTTGTAGATAAAATTGTTGCATTTTATTTGATCAAGTTATCTGGCTGATGAATGTGGGAAAGCAAATAATGTATCTCTTGTAAAAGAGTTTATCCTTTTCAGACATTTATAAGCTTCTAGTTTAGTTTGAATGCTTATTGTTTTGAATACTTAAAACTAGTTGAATGTTTTTCTACTCTAATTGTTGATTAATGGTAAGAGATTTATGAATACACCTTATGTAAAGAAGCTTAGAATTTCCTTTCATATTCAGCACTTAGATTAGCTTCGATTTATTTCCATCGAAAGAACAAAAGTTATCTCTAAATCCATATATTTTGGATGTGCCTCTAAGTCTTACAAACACTGGATTGACAACCAATTGCACTCTAATTTACATCAGTAGGTTGGAGCCTAACAGTTTCTTTGGCAAGTTTCGGTGGATGGATAGTTGTTTGTTTTAGTTTTCATTTCTAGTTTGCTTATCTAAGTGTTATTTAGTTTTTCTTATTTAGTTGTTATTTAGTTTGCTTATTTATTTTCTTGTCATATGCTGAAATAGAAATAGGATTTAAGTTATGTCTTTATGAGTATTTTCCATTTGCAATTTAAATTGTTAAACTAGGATTAGTTTAATTTATTTCATGCAATTTCCTTTCTAGATCTAGGTTGTAATTTTAATTCGAAGTTTGATTATTGAATTTAGTTTTTAATCGTGAATCTCTAAGAAGCATGAATTTGCTTACACTAGCATAGAATGCATTTGAATTTAATAGGATAGTGTTTCCATATTGTTGATGATTAATGCATGAATTGAAGAATCACATGGATTTGTAGGGTAGTTGATGTTTCTTCTATAATGGATAAGTTCTCATTAGATTGTCTGATTCACACCTTTAACTTTGCTATAGAAGTTAATATTGAGTGTATCTCTCTTGAGTTATCATTAGTTGTTAAATTCCATCATGATATCATAAGACACTGGAGACATAACCATCAACACTATATTTGAGTTTCCTTGCTTTTATAGATTAGAGAATAGCCTTATATGAAAGAATAGTTTCTTTATCGTAGATTAAAGAGTAGTTGTTGATTACTTTTATTTCATGATGCTTTGAATTTAGTAAATTAATATTTCCTTTTGTAAATTAGAAGTAATTATGAAGTTTAAATTAAGAATAGAGTTCACTTGCTTATTAGTTTGATTAGTTGATTATTGAGTAATTTTGATTAGTTTTCTTGTTGTAGAAGTTACCATAGGTTAGTTAGTTGATTGCTTGCTTGTTTACTTGCTTTGATAGGGTAGTTTCTTGCTTGTTTATTTGCTTTAATAGGGCAGTTGCTTGCTTGTTCATTTTCTTAATTGTTGTTGCTTATTTAATTTGAGTAGGATAATTAAAGTAGTTTGTTGTTGTTATTTATCATTAGATAGATTAATTAGATAGTTTATTTTTTCTTATTGTAATTGTTATCCCCGATTTCATGGGATAACTAGGAAATCATGTCTTGAGGCCCACGGGTACTAGACATGGAGTACCGAGAGCAGGATTGACCTGAGCATGGCCCTGGAGGGCCCATCTTTCTTCTTCTTCATCAGACTTGTCCTGTCGGCAACAGCAGCATCCATCACCTTCGGCTTGGACTTGTATCAGAAAAGACTCTTGCTCCATGAGGTAATTGGTCCAGGTATCATGGTATGTGTCATATTTGATCATTATAACTTTCAGATATATGCATCAGATTCCTTTCATTTCTGATGACTACTTGGATCTTACACTAATCCACTTGACCATGGTTGGGGGGATTGACAGGGTACCCTAGCAAGCTTGTACCCATGAGTTTTGGTTAGCCACCAGGGGATATTTTGAAGAGCCATCATCCACTCCCATAATTTATCATTTTTACATCTTATCTCCCATTCATCTATCCCATTCCCCTAGTCCGGACACTAGGATGACCTATTTGCGGGGTTACACCTTATCCTGTGGAAGAAGGGGCTAAAGGCCCAGGGGGTAAAAGTAGCTGGTAAGAGATAAAAGCCATTTAAAATAAAACCTAGAGATGCCTCACCCAGGGATCCCCGAGAAGGAAATAAAAATCCTCTCAATAAGAAACAAGAGGGACCCGAAGAAAATAACAAAACAAGACCTAGCCAAGAGGATGGGGGGTCTCATCATGAGCCAGCCCATTATGTTCATAGGTATCTAGTAGTATGACATTGCCATTATCTGGTTACCACACCAGGGCAGTGACCTTTGGTTGCATGGCCAAGGGAAAGGGGGTCTCATCACGAGCCAACCCATTATGTTCATAGGTATCTAACAGTATGACATTGACATTATCTGGTTACCACGCCAGGGAAGTGACCTTTGGTTGCATGGCCAAGGGAAAGGGGGTCTCATCACGAGCCAACCTTATCATCTCTGTGAAAGTACTTGTGGGTAACACTCTCAGCTCTGGTCACCACACCAAGGCAGTGTCCTCTAGTTAGACCTTGAAATAAAAAGAAAGAAAAAGTAATAAACAAAAGAAAGAATAAAGGCAATAAAGAGCTTGGAAAGAATTGCATCCATGACAGGTACAACTCGCCTCCTACAAAGGCACCCACGAATAATATCACCCCTGTATTTCACTATGTCTGGACATCCTTTGACCACTCCACCTCATGTTACATGGCTTGGATGATATCCTTTGGGAACTTTCCTTTTCTTATGGATGTTGGCCCAATAGGGCATTTTGTCTTTTTCTTCAGCTTTGTATAGTAGGTCATTGTAATGTCTTTGAGCTATTAGATGATGAGATGGGGGTTTTATGCATGCATTTGATAAAATTAATGATGAAGTATGATTGACATTGCTATGATCCCTAGGACTGATGAGCCCATGGAGGGCGAAGTTTTTGATGTGCAGGACCATGCCCGACGGACTGGTACCAAGTGGACCGGTACACATGGGGAGATGATTAGTTCGGACCTCCATGGGGTTGAAGAGCCCATCATATGGTTGTTGGGACCTCATCAGGAGCAGAGACAGGACAATGATTGGTCGAGCCTTTGCACGAGAGAAGAAGAAGGACATTTTCATCCAGGATGTCTTGGTTGAGCCTAGCCCTAGGGGGTTGACCCACTGTAGGCGAAACATGTCCCTATGATGACCTAGGACATCCTCTAGAGGCCCTTGACGTCACCTCCAACGCATGGAAGTTTGACAGGGCAGTTTGCCACGTGTGGCAGAGTTTGGAGGCCTAGAGAGGGCCAACGTTTATCATCTAGTGCTATGATTTTCCCTAAAAAGGGCCAACGTCTCCCTCAAAGGGGCTAGACGTCTTGCTCATTGCTCATTTAAGGTTTTCTTTTAGCAGTTTAATGTAAAACAATATGATTTTTAGTTATTATCCTTCTCGACTATTTTAATGACCTGAGTTTAATTAAAGGTCATTGGATGATATATATTGAGGATGTTTTCCCTCATTTTGACATAACACAATTCACTCACACTTGTGAGTCTGATTTTTGTGCCTTCCTAGGGTATTTTTGTTGTCTAAGTGAGGCGCACTTGCTATTGGAAGGATATTTTTGGCATCTTATGGCATTTCTCTCAATGAAGGTTTACAACTAGGGTTTGCATGTGCTTTCTTCATGATATGTAAGTGATTTTCTTGCAAAACTTCTTAATTCAATGGTTGTAGGTCTAGTTTCTTGCATTTTCTTATTAAAATTGTTGATTTGAAACCCTAGGTAACAAGCACACAAGTAGTTCATTGTTACATGTCCCCTTAGAGAGAGATTTTTCAGCCATTGAAGAAGAGGGATTGAGCCTAGCCTTTGCTACACTCATTTTGCTTCTTCCCTTAAGCTAGCATTGAAGTTTATAGGTTGAAAGAGGGTGACATCCTAGGTCTAGGTTATATACACCTAGGGCCATCATCTTCTAGGGTTTGAAAGCCTTGTCCTTACAACACTTTCTCCCTTAGACTTATCATTTATGCTAGCCATTTTTCCAAGTTGACCTAAAGAAGGAGGAAAGAGCACGAGGCCTTGCTTAAGCAACACCAGAGTGAGCATCTTTCCCTTAGGGTTTTGATTCTAGGGCCCTGCCTTTGCAGCACTTTAAAACCCTTCCCTCCAGTATTTAAGTCACCATCCTTTCAAAACCTTGTGCCCTCTTCTTGTTTGACTCCATATACCCTAAGGCACTGATTTCTAACCTCCAACGTTGAAGTCTTAGTGTACAAAACCACTTTCAAAACTGTAAATTTTGAAACCCTAACTAACAAACTAACCTAATTAGGGTTGACGTCATAGTTGGTTATCTCATATTGACGCAGAAAAAGTTGAATATAAGCAATTAAATGATGATTTGAGTCATTTATTGAGCAAATTGTTGATTGGATACATTGTTAGTTTAATCATCTTGATAGATATTGATGAATTGATGCTCTTTCATAGCTAATTGACAAAACGTTGACTTCATTTTGTATCTATTGATTTACATTGCTTATTAAATGATATTAGATAGTTATTGAAGTACTAACCCTTTGAGTTATAGCCTACATATATATATTGTATTGTTGTTGTCTTGTTCCGAGCAAGTGTTTTCAATTGGGCATACACTTTATTATTGGTTGTTTAGTCAGACTGTCTGACCTAGGTGGTAACCTATGAGGAGGAACTTCTACTTTGGTCTTTATACCTTAGCCTCTTTAAAACCCCAGGTTGTCGAGGGCGTCTCCCCTGGGATAACCTCCCTAAACAGAAAGAACCTCCCCATTGAGGTGGCATTGGGTGGGGAAGGTTCCTGTTACACCAGTTTTCCTTCAATCCTTTAGCCTTTGACCTAAACTACAAACTGTGTGATAACATTTTGGTGTCGTTGTCAGGGAACACTGAGTCAATTCTCCTCAGACAATAAACCTTTTCGGTAAGCCTTGCCTCAAAGCCTTATCTTACAAACTTATCTGGTGACTCCACTAGGGTGTTTTCCCTTATCCTTTGATAATTTTAGGCAAATTATCTGGCGACTCCACTAGTATTTCTTAGGGTGCCACCTTACTTTCTGTGATATTTTCAAGTTATGGGATCATGGCACACTGGGAACAAATGTATCTGAGTATTGATTTCAGAATTTTTCAAGGATACCCAAGTTACTTTGATACAAAATGGCTAAACAACTCTCCAACGTTTTTGGGCCTCCCATCTCCTCACATAGTAAATTTTTTGGAGTATTTGAGTGAGATAAAGTTGGGAGGAGAGGATGCTCTTATAAAATTGTTTTTGCTCACCCTGCCATCCTACTTACAAAATTGTTTTAAGAGTTGCTGCAAGGACAGGGGTATATCATCTTTCATACACCTCATCAGTAGGTTTATAGACCTTACTAAGCCGGATTGCCAAACGTATGAAGATGTCCTTCAAAACCTCATGGTAGCCTTAGATCACAAAGGATTCACCACTGAGATTGTAGAAGATCTCAGGAAAATGTATCATGATCAGTACCAAGAATCCTCTGATATAAGAGACGAGGTTTATGAAGACCATTGTAAACCCCTTGAAGAGGAGCGAGACCTCTCCTATAATCCAATAGAATGCAGCAAAGATATAACTAGAGACGTGAATTATGAGGATGAAGCACCAGTAACCGCTCCTCAGTCTGATGAAGCTCTCTAAGATCCTGTCCCTCCTACACAAGATGATGAGAATGAGGTAAGTCATTTTCCTTTCCAGTCTTTTGATGATACCTTCTTCTGTGACTCAGGGAGTGAAGAAGAAATTGAACCCTTGGACAAGCTAGACCCTCTATGTCTCAATATTGAAGATGTAGAGGCAGATATTCCACTTGATGAAGCTATCCAAATACTTGAAACTCTTGCATAGGAAGGATTAAGCAAGGTAAATTATTCAACCTTCCAAGTTTTTAGTGGTTCTTTACCTTATGACACAGAGAGTACATAAGTATTGGATGTTTTGACTCCTCCATGTTATGATACTGACACTGACATAGTTGATTTTGACGAATTCATACATGTTAGGAGACGTAGGTGGGATGTGGTTTGTTATGATATGGATCCCATCTATGATGTAAAGAGTCATCTCCGAGTGTTTCCTTTGCAATTATCACAGCAAACTCTTGACCGATGGCAACAGGGAGATGAGATTTTCACTGGCTCTCCACAAACACCCAAGGTTGACCGAGTACAATATTTGCCTGATGATTTTTGGTCTTACCTTGAGCCCTTTAATGAGTATTCCTTTGAGCACTTAGGTTTACCCTATGAATATGACTATCAACTGCCACTATGCTTGGATTTTGATAGTAGTAAAAACATTGTTTTCCTAAAGAAGGATTCTCATGAATTTTCACTCCGGCCACCTGTTATTACTTTACCATGATTTTCCTTTAAAGGTGTAGTTGGGAAGTACCTTTTTTATGTTGAGTTTCCTCCTGGGAAAACCCTAGACTCCAAGGGTTGGTTGGATACTACAAGTTTGTTATCTCGGTTTTTCAACTTTCCCTTGATAGTTTGCCAGTTGTCTGCTAGATATTTGTCAATCCCTTCCCAGACCTCACAGTATGAAAGCGTCTTAGGTAGCCAATGTGTCGACCTTTTGAGTCAGTTTTCTGAACATTGGACTTTTCTTCACCTTTTCTGAAAGTGGATTGAATACATTCCTCAGAGATGGATTTGGCAGGATTTTATCCCTCCCACCCGCCTCCATGAGTTAGACTTTGAGATTCTCGATGATATGATATGTATTCTAACTCATGACATTTTTGTGCTTGATTTATCATTGTTTTGGTTTATGATGAAGCACAAAGTCAGGTATCAAGGAACATTGTTGGATTGGCTTCACTGGTTGTTTGACTACACCAACATCCAGCTAACATGTAAGTACAGGTAAGTATTTCACCTTTCTATTCACATTTATGATTACTTTATATGTGTGTGTGTGTGTGAGGTGGCAATACCACCCCACCTTTGTTACTGGTGCCCTTTTCAAGTGTAAGCAGGTCTGCAGGTTTATGCCAGAGATGTTGAGGTTCTCATGCGCTCTACGGTGAGCACATGTCCCCGAATTGGAGCCAGATGTTATCCTTGATTTCATGGGATAACTAGGAGGTCATGTCTCGAGGCCCACAAGTCCTAGACATGGAGTACCGAGAGCAGGATTGCCCTGAGCATGGCCTTGGAGAGCCCATCTTTCTTCTTCTTCATCAGACTTGTCCTGTGAGCAACAGAAGCATCCATCACCTTCGTCTTGGACTTGTATCGGAAAAGACTCTTGCTCCATGAGGTAATTGGTCCAGGTATCATGGTATGTGTCATATTTGATCATTATAACTTTCAGATATATGCATCAGATTCCTTTCATTTCTGATGACTGCTTGGATCTTACACTAACCCACTTGACCATGGTTGGGTGGATTCACAGGGTACCCTAGCAAGCTTGTACCCATGGGTTTTGGTTAGCCACTAGGGGGGATTTTGAAGAGCCATCATCCGCTCCCATCGTTTATCATTTTTACATCTTATCTCCCATTCATCTATCCCATTCCCCTAGTCCGGACACTAGGATGACCTATTTGCAGGGTTACACCTTATCCTGTGGGAAGAAGGGGCTAAAGGCCCAGGGGGTAAAAGCAACTGGTAAGAGATAAAAGCCATAAAAAATAAAACCTAGAGATGCCTCGCCCAGGGATCCTTGAGAAGGCAATAAAAAGCCTCTCAATAAGAAACAAGAGGGACCCAAAGAAAATAACAAAAAAAGACCTAGCCAAGAGGATGGGGGGTCTCATCACGAGCCAACCCATTATGTTCATAGGTACCTAGCAGTATGACATTGACATTATCTGGTTACCACGCCAGGGCAGTGACCTTTGGTTGCATGGCCAAGGGAAAGGGGATCTCATCACGAGCCAACCTTATCATCTCTGTGAAAGTACTTGTGGGTAACACTGTCAGCTCTGGTCACCATGTCAAGGCAATGTCCTCTAGTTAGACCTTGAAATAAAAAGAAAGAAAAAGTAATAAAGAAAAGAAATAATAAAGGCAATAAAGGGCTTGGAAATAATTGCATCCATGACAGGTACAACTCGCCTCCTACAAAGGCACCCATGGATAATATCACCCCTGTCTTTCACTATGTCTGGACATCCTTTGGCCACTCCACCTCATGTTACATGGCTTAGATAATATCCTTTGGGAACTTTCCTTTTCTTATGGATGCTGGTCCAATAGGGCATTTTGTCTTTTTCTTCAGCTTTGTATAGTAGGTCATTGTAATGTCTTTGAGATATTAGATGATATGTTGGGGGTTTTATGCATGCATTTGATAAAATTAATGATGAAGTATGATTGACATTGCTATGATCCCTAGGACTAATGAGCCCATGGAGGGTGAAGTTTTTGATGTGCAGGACCATGTCCGATGGACAGGTACCAAGTGGACCGGTACACATGGGGAGATGATTAGTTCGGACCTCCATGGGGCTGAAGATCCCATCAGATGGTTGTTGGGACCTCATCAGGGGAAAAGGCATGACATTGATTGGTCGAGCCTTTGCATGAGAGAAGAATAAGGACATTGATCCGTAGGATCTTTTAAATGACTATAGTTGAGTTTTAATTTTTCATGCGTTATTTAACCATTTGATAAACTTAGTGAAAGAATGAGGAAAGAAGAGGAATTATAATATCCATATACACATATGCAGATCTGAAATGAAAATATAGACAACAAACCATAACACGCAGATTGATAATGGAGTTCGGCACAACTTTTGCCTACGTCTCCGGGCCTTTTCTCTGTGGGGGAGGCTTCTTTATTTCTGTTCAAATGCTCAAAAGTACATCGCTGCAATGCCAACTAGATACAAGACTAATTTGGTCTTGTTCGTCCAGATCTCTAGAACCCTGCAAAGAAAATGGCACGCAAAACGGACGTCCGGAGCTCCCAGAAATGGTCCAACAGCGTCTCCTCCTCAAAAGCTTCTCTGCATCAAACTGACTTTGGCTTGGCTTT
>JZKD02S1672982.1:183417-210173 GCA_000966675.3 Picea glauca
ACAAAAATTTAAGTGCTGGTGTACAAAACACCCAGTAGAACCATCTCTGTCTCTGACATAGAATAATCTTCATGATAATGAGTTGACCTCTGTGCTAAACCAGCGGTCAACAGGACCAATAGCATACATACTTTCTTTGTCACCTACTGTTACATATCACAATGTGTTCAATGTATCTTTATTAAATAAATATTCTCATGATTCTAATCATGTTATTGATTAGACTGTGATATAATCGAAACCATAGGGATAATTCCCGCACAAACCTCAATGCATCCTAGACAGGGGAGAAACAATGCTCCATAATTGAGCCATCGTGTAGTTCAAGGTGCAATGGAAGCACTTTGGAGAAGATGAGGCCACCTGAGAGCTGGAGGATTCCATGAGATTGGCATATCCATTTTTGTTTTCTATATCATTTTATATATATGGTGTTTTAAACACCGAGGACATTGTTTCTTTAAGGGGGAGGGGAATGTAACACCCTATTTCCCCCAGGACTGTAATTATGCTCAGACTTCATATAATGTAATTATGAAACATGTTATTATGTTTTGATTAATGAAAAATATCAGACAACTAACTGAGAAGGAAAGGCCTTGAAAACTAGCCATGATATCACAGGTGGAAATTGATGAAGTGGGTCAATGTTGTGGAGTTGAGGTTTTCCAGTGAAGAAAATAGAAATATTTCCTATCAATATTGCATATGCTTTCAAGACATAAATGCACACATGCCAACATACATGAACCTGCATGGAGCCACGTGACCAGCTATGGAAAGCAGGACAGTTGTTTGAGGTAGTTATAACTGTTGACAGACCTGATCTCTTAAAGAGGCAATGGTCAACTGAAAACCTAATAGAATTACATCCCTTCGATTTCCCCTTCAAAATTTGGATCCATGATTGGAGGTCGTGTCTAACAGAAGTCACGAGAATCCTCAGGATTAGGTGGAAGAAGAGGCTAAAGGTGGAAAACATCACCAAGGGGGAATACACAGAAGAGAGAGTGCAAAGGAAAAATATAATGTGCAGAGGAGAATAGCAGACATGTAATACACATAGAAAAGAGAGAAGCTTGCAGCAGCAATTGGGAAGACGCGAATTGAGTCATATCGAGAGAATAACCTGAGAAAGAGTAAGTGAGAAACAGAGTCACAGATAAAGGGTGTGATGAATAGAGGTTTTCAGTTGCACAGATATGAAAAAAAGAATATATTAGAAATATGTTCTTGAAGAAAATAGAAATCTTGTCTAGAAGGATATTGATCACCCTGAAACAAAGAAGAACTAGATCTAGACTAGAGAAACAAAGTACTACATCTTGGTACCTATTGGAAAGAAACTAACACTAGTAACGCAGCTCATTGAGGGACTGTATAGAATATAAGGGACTCCTAGTGAAAAGGAAATCCAATGGGAAGGGTACTTGATAAACCTGTGGAAGTCCTAATCTTAGTAGGAAGATGGAAACTTTTGTCATTCTCACTGGAGGAAAGAGAGTAACCTTCCAGGGTCATTCTAAGTCTGGAGAACCAACTGAATCATTTCCCTTATGGTATGATGGCTTGGCACAGGGGTGGCATGCTATAGGAAGGTACTTTGAATCATTTCCTAAGATTGTTATGAAAGTAATCCTCTCTCATTCAGTTGGTTGTTGACATTCAATGAACAGATGAGTGTGTTAACTCAATGTGTTTGATGTAAATCTGTTATTCAATGTTTTAAATAGGAAATATGAATGTACATAAGTATGACTGAATTTCTGAGTAAAATGGATTAATTGTGTTTGTTTCCATGGGAGAACCTATTAAACTTATGAATCCATGAGAACTTTGTAAGCGTAGGGTGTATCCCATTAAGAACTGCAAGGATTTGCATGGAAAACTTGCAATATATGAAGAAAATATTCACCCTGAAACTGACAGAGGAGATGTCTTAGTGATAGGGAAGGGCTTCGGTATAGACTCCAAGAGTCTCAATTTTGTGGAAACCCTTCCTCTTGAGAGGAAATTTTATAGGATATGGAAAAAACATTCATTTTGAGAGTCATAGGAGTGCCCTGATGTTGGGGAAACCCCATGTAGGTTGAGTTTCCTTCAGACCTAAGTGAATCACCTATTTATATGGAAATTTTTCAAGACATGCAATTTCTTCACCCAAGTTCCTAATAGAATTCCTTAGTTGGTTTAAAAATGGATCCCCAAACTCTTGAAGGTCTGGTATAACCTCGGGAAATGATAGATAAGGGACCCTGAATTGGTTAAGTCCTAAATCAAATTGATCCGATGAAGAAAATCAATGTTTTAGGCTAGAAGGATTCACAATTGTTGGATCGGTTTAGTAGAAGGATATTGACCATTGTCGGAGGACATGGTCATTGAAATGAACTAGTACAAGGCTTGTACTGTGACTCTAACAGGAAGAGATTCAAGTAAAAAACAATGGTTGATCTATTGGAGGGTGTATCGACAAGTTTTGGACCATTGATACAAGTCATGAGTCCTTCGGAGTGAAGACTGTCGGAGGCCTAGACAAAAGGTTGTGGGGAAGTCTGATGACTTAGGAGTCTGATAGTCGTTGATATAATGGGAGTTGGCTAGTGCGATCTCAACTGGATTTCATGCAAATCACTCCAAGGAGGAGGATTTAGGAACCTTATTTGGAGAATAGTTGTAAACCATAAAGCACACAGTGTTTGTTGAATGAATGAACATGGACCGTTCAATCTATCGAAATGTGTGTGGTCGTAGTGCTCTGGAGTACCAGAGTGGATATGCTCTCATGTGGAGGAACTCTCAAAATGGAAGAGAACCATTGATTGGTGATTGGGTGAAATTTAATCTCAGTCATAGATGGCGTGGATCCATTCATTAGCAAGTAGAATGAGTGTAGAGTAGAGAGTAGTCATTGGGTCAATCGATGTGTTGATCAAATTGTAGTCATTGAACCCTAAGACCAAGGATTGTTGTATCCCTTAGCAATATTCATCATAATGATATCATCGATGAGGATTTCGACTATGCAATTGAGCAATCTGATGGGAATGAGTATGAATCTCCGCACAATGTTAATCTAATGGAAAGGAATAATCTTGACCATCTGATTGGGGGCATTAGGCACCTTGTCACCTTAAAAATTTTTAGGAAGGATCCCTTTTGAGGATCATTAAGAGTCATTCAATATCAATTGTGATAAGATAAGTCTTCACACAAGAGACTGATGAACCCGATAGCATGTCTTGAGAAAAAGAAAGGAAATGTGAACATCCCACCATCCTAATTGGTGTTTGGGGGGTCGGGTGTGTTACATTTGTATCCAATCATATACATGGATCTATAACCATTTTTGGGAACCCTTATTTAGTTTTTTTCATATTGTAAATACTATAAATAAGGAGTGATGTAATTTTATTATGTTAATCAATCTTTAGAGGTTGTTGGTAATGTAGACGTATGTTGAATTGGCTACAAGGTTGTTCTTGTGTAAAGAAAAAGGGTATTATGGTGATTGTGTCTTAGGTGTAGACCATTATTATTCATATAACTCTATATTCTAAATGAATAAGACAACAAGAGAGAAAGACGCTCAAGGAATGTTGGTTTTCCCATTTTGGTTTCTAAGGTAAAATATTTATGTAATATGTTTGTCATTTACTTTCTTGTTTAAATGTGTCTTCTCTTTCCTATTAGGTTTAGTGTGGATGTTTATTTCCTAATATGTGGTAGAATATCCAAGCTAATTTGTTTTGATAATTGTGGTATCAGAGATTTCTGTATTGTTATCGTATTGGAGAAAAGTTAAGCGGATCTTGGATCTGAGCTAAACCCTAGGTCTAGTGAGAGTTTTAATTCAAAGATATTTAAAGTTATGATTTAAATAATGGAAAGTAGTTCGAGGATAGAGATTGAAAAAAATAATGGATGGAATTTTGAGATTTGGAAGCTTAAAATTGAAGATCTCCTTGTAGATCGAGAAAAATCGGCAGCAGTCTATTTAGGTACCATTCTGACAGTTATGTCGAGGGAAGAATGGGAGAAACTCAAGAGAAGGGAAAGGAGTAGGATTTGAGTGTCTCGGGTGAAGACTCAGACAAGAAATTTTGGGACAAGTTGGAAATCTTGTACCAATCAAAATATCTAGTAAAAAATGTATTCCATTGTATATTTTGAGGATGAGTGATGGGAGCTCAGTAATTGAGCAGATGAATGCATTCAATATTGTAATAAGCTATTTATCCTTTATGGATATTAAAATCGTTTAGGAGGAGAAATGTATTATACTATTATGTTCTCTTCCAGACTCTTGGGATAGCTTAGTCATGGATTTAGGGAGTAATTCGACCACACTAGCACAAGAAGATGTGGTTGCATCTCTACTATCAGTAGAAATGGGATTGAATAACATGGAAGGATAAACCAAATATGCCTTAAAGGTGAGAGGAAGATCGATTGATGGAGATAAAGGCCAATTCTTTGGTTGAAAGTCTAAGTCAAAGGGTAAATCTAAATCCTCAGTTCAGTGGACAAGAAGATGTTGGAAACATGGTAAATATGGGCATTACAAAAGGGATTGCAAGTTGATGGTGATAGAAGTCAGTACAGGATCCGACAAGAAGCAGTCGACTAACGGAAATACTACTTTGGATAAAGGAGGTGATGTGTATCTGGCATCGACCAGTACACAGTCAGATCAATATGTTTGGTTAATAAAATAAGGAGAATCCTTTTATATGACACCTCACAAAGAGTGGTTATGCAAATATGAGATATATAAAGGGGGATATGTGTTCTTCGAAGATGACTCGACAACCAAAATTGTTGGATGAAGAAGATTATGATTGATACTGCAGTATGGGAGGAGTAGAACCTTTATAGGAGTAAAACATTTACCAATTATACATCTAGGATTGTCTCTCCTACAACTGAAGTTGGTCACAGATCTATGTGATCCTCATAAGGTAATTGGTTACATTATCTGAGGTGAAAATTTTTCATTCTTTGAGTTTCTCTTTAAGGATCATTTTACGACTCATATTGTCACTTTGAAAGAGTGACACAAGGGAATCAAGCATCTCCTTAGATATGGTCTTTTATTCAACATGAAGGATCAAATGATCCTTGATGGATTCAAGGATCACCCTATGCGCCTTTATATCATTATTATCCCACACTGCCTACATTGTAGGGTCTACCATTGTTGGTGTACCCCCTAAGGTCTACATTGGAGCTGGAGGAGGGTTGGTCACAACTTTCCACAAGTATTGTTCCTTCAAGATAATTGATATTATTTCTTTCCAAGGAAAGAATTTTGAAGCCCCATCTATTCGATCATCAACCTTCACATTGGTTACTGACATGGTTGTTTTGATATTTGTCCTTTAACCTTACTAAAGTAATTGGCATTGAATACAATATATATGATTTTCTCTCAGAGAAAGAGCTCTAATACCATGTCATTTTTTCTAAAATTAGCTAAATAAGTAAGCAAATCATATCTAATTACTTTGCTGAAAATATTAACTCTTGCATGCAGTGGAAAATGAGAAAAAGAATCATACACAGTACACAGTTATCTATGCTCTTCCAGATCACTTCTTCATTCAAATAACTTCGGAACTTACAAGATCTCCCCTCACAAGGAAAATGGATCTGAGAAGTAAAAACCATGAATCCAAATATGCAAACATGTTACACCACAACGCCACGATTTGTGTGCTATCAATTGTTGAGGTTGTTCATACAGATCTGTACAAAACTGTATGGATATGTACCTACTATAATAAATGTGTTTGTCTCGAAATGCATGCAGATTGTTGTAATAAATGTGGCATGTTATTCACACGTGTGACCAACCTTACAAATTAATCCTCCAGATATGTTGTACGCTACCTTGGGATGTGTGCACACCCTACCTTGGTATGTGTGCACCCTCCTTGGTATGTGTGCAACCCAATTCCTCTTTCTCACCAATGCTTAAAAATCAGATCTAATTTTTCTCTCCTTCACCTCAAGTGACTTGTGCAAATGAATTCTCTTGTGTCTTTTCCTTTACGCTATGTGTCTTTTGTATTTTTTACTTAAGCCATTTACCCGATCTCAACAGTCAATATTAGATCATGAGATCAACGAATCTCTTTTAATTAAATCATTAGGTGACTTTAGCTTAGCCACTTTATTAATTTAAAGTCACATTAATAAAAGGCATTCACTTTATTAATAAATTAATAAAGTGAACTCTAAGAAAGGTATAGGATACATTTAGTGATGATTTCCACAAGGAGACACCCTTGCGGAAATAATTGTCCGGGATACAAACACTAACACGAATAAATGGAATCCTTGCACAAGAATGAGACGTGGGATTTGGTCGAATTACCTAGTGGAAGAAAACATGTTGGTAGCAAGAGGGTGTTCAAAAAAATATGAATGTAGAAAATTCAAGAAATTCGAAGCTCCACTGGTAGTGAAAGGGTACTCCTAAGTCAAAGGAGTCAGCATCAGTGACATTTTTCCATTGTCACAAAATTATCTTCCATTAGAGTACTAATGTATCTCATTGCATCATTTGATCTTGAAATAGAGAAAATGGATGTGAAGACAACATTTCTACATGGGGACCTGGAAGAACAAATCTATAAGAAATAGCCAGAAGGATTTACATTAAAGGGAAAGAACGAGTTAGAGTGCAAGTTGAAAAGATCCTTGTATGGTCTACAGAAATCACCAAGGATGTTGTACCAGAATTTCAACACATACATCCTTAGTTTGGGATTTGTGAGAAACAAGGTTGATCATTGTGTATATTCCAAGGAAGAAGGTAATCATTTCATATTATAGAACCTATCCACAGGATGCTAGGCAGTTTTAATCACTCATTAAATATATACACTATAATCAATTTGTTTTAACATAATTTCATTGATTTTCATTTTTGCAACTTTTCTACATTTTCTCAATGAGAAATATAAATAACAGGATGAATTAAGTAATATGATAACTCTAATATTTAAACCTTTAAACTAAAATATGAACAAATATAGAGGAAAAATACCTCCTCCTTTCTTTGTTGAAGCTCATGGGTTGCAGTGTAGTGGGAATATGTTTCCAAACATTCTTTTCCCAATTCTTTTCCCCACTTTCCCAAAGTGAAACAATGGAATTATCCTCTCAGCCAACTAGGAGCCTAGCCAACTTCCTAGCTCCAAGAAACCTTTTGGTCTCTTAGCACTCCATTCTCATGAATTCAAGATCAAAAATGCACATATATGGTCTAACCAATATTGTCACAAGAAATAATTCTTCCAAGAATAATCCAACTGTTGGAATGTCTTACAGGAAGAGTGTGTTTGTCATTGATGGCAAGAACAACAGCGATGATGGAAAATAGGAAAATCATAAGATCAGCAAGAGAAGTGAATAATATGCAAAGATCAAAGCTCAGAAGGGAAAGTGTAGTACAGAAACGTGATCAGGATCAAATCCTTGATCATGGATCTACTTCGAGAGTCCTCACGATCGTTGGATCACTTTAAGTGGAAGGATAGGATAAGCGGGGCAAAACGGTTGAGAATTTGATTATCTGAATTTTCGTCATCCATCGGATTGATTTAAGTGGAAGGAAAGGATAAGTAAGGGATGATATCTGAGATCTTGATCACCCAAATTTTCGTCAGCCGTCGAATCGAAATAAATGGAAGGATAGGATAAGAAAAGATGGAGAGTCGTTGGATTTAATCCAAGGCAAAACTGCATCGCAGACAGATCGAGTCGTTGATCTAGGATCTTGATCAAATGAACATCATTTGTTTCGGGTCTAAAGTTATGAGGAGGTTACGCTCTAAAAAATCTCACTTCAAGATTTTTAAATTTGAGATTTGAAACTCCCAAAGCTCGGATCACGAAGTAAATCACAGTCGTTGATTTAGGAAGGTTAGATCTGGTCCACAAAACTTGAGAGGACAGATTTGAACCGTTAGTTCAAGAGCACCGTCAAGATCGTGAGATCGACGGTCCCATCGCATTGCGGGGATTGAAGTTTCATGAACTTTAAAAATTTAAGGGCGAGCCGCAATTGAAACAACGATTTTGGAGAAAGGACACGTGGAGGCTCGAGGTAAATTGTGGGGTGAAACGCAATTTGATCTCAAACCACCTTTGGTCACACCTGCAATCGCATGGTCACATGAGATCATCGCCCAAGGTCACATCAGTGGAAGATAGGGGAAGGAGCTAGTGTTTCTAAGCTCCACATCAGAGGTTATGCATTGAAAAGTCAAAAAGGCCTCTACATGTATAATCCAATGGCACTGATCAAACAGAATCTGATCGAAGGGTTGTTGTTTCATCTCATGATTTCTTGATCAGTTACGATTCAGCTACACTAACTGAATCATTGTTCTTGAGCAGTTGAATCATTGTTCCCGAGCATTGGAATCATGATTCCTGAGCATTTTTTAGATTCCCAACTTGAGCATTAGAGATGTGGAGTGTAACAGATGATGAGAGCAGGAATAAAAGAAAAATGCCTTGACAGAGAGAGGTTGTTGTTTCTCTGTAAAAAATATTTGAACTATAAGAAATGAAGTTTTATAGCATGAACTGAGGGAGAAAATGCAGAGATGAAGAACATAAGTTGGACAGAGAAGAAATGGTAAAAATAGCAAATTGTACGAGAACTTAAGTGCAAGAAGATGTGAGCAGGAACACACTGATGCAGGTAGAGCAGAGTAGTTTACCAGAACAATGATGAGACTGGTAAGCCATTGATAAATATTGTATCATTGTAATAAATTTTTGAAAGCAAAGATGTATATCTCGCGGTGCTAGGGAGGACTGTTTTCCTCGGAGTTTCAAGTGGGTGATTTAACATAGGGAGTTTTAGCTTCCATCTGGTTGCAAACAAAAAAACCAAGGTGGTAGGGTGGTGCAAGGTAGAACCATTGTTCTATGTTATACAGGTTGGTGCCTGGGTGACTGGAAGTTGGTGATTTCATCTAGTTGGTGTTGGAACAGTCAGGGAGTTGGTGCTTCCTTCTAGTGGGTGCTAGAGAAACTAGAGGGTTGGTGCTCTCTACAAGTTGCATCTTGTTAAAGAAGAGGTTGTAGCCTCATTTTGAGTTGGTTCTCAAATATTGATGATGTACAAAACTTAAAATACTGCCTATCATTATAAGAAGATATTTTATCCCTTTATGGGTTTCCTAATGAATATCTGTCTCTATGTATATCATATGCGCGATTGATGTTAATTATTCTTGTTGTTCATGACTTGCATAATCTTGATGATCACTTGGAGAATATTAATAATATTTCAATAGGCATAAAATTGTTTAAGCACAGTAACAATTGAATCACCATCACCCCCCCCTCTCAGTTGTCTTAATATTTTCAACAATTGGTATTAGAGTGGGCTCCTTTTAGATAAAGGTAGATCAATAAGCTTAAACATGACAAGCCATGAAGGAAATTCAACTAATAAGTCTCCTTTGTTTGATGGAACAAACTTTGCTTTCTGGAAGGTTAGAATAAGAACATACATTATGGCCTTAGATGATGATGTTTTGGATGTTGTAGAGACTGGATATACAAAACATGTTGTGCTAACTTCAAAAGATGACAAATTAGAATTTAGCTTCAATGCAAAGGCAATGAATGTTATCTTGAGTGGGATTGTTGAAGCTGAATTTGTAAAAGTAATGCAGCTTGATTCTGCCAAAGAGATGTGGGATAAACTCATTAGCAGTTATGAAGGAAATGAGAAAGTAAAAGATGCCAAACTTCAGACATATAGATTAAAATTTGAACAACTAAAGATGAATGAGGATGAAACAGTTAATAAATATTTCTTAAGAGTTGAGGAGCTTGTGAATTCCATGGAGGGTCTTGGTGAGAAGATTGAAGACGCATTTTTAGTTCAGAATATTTTAAGATCTCTACCAAATAGATTTAATCCAAAAGTCTCTGCAATAGAAGAACTGAATGATCTTAAGATTTTGTCTATTGATCAACTTCTAGGAACTCTAACTGCTTATGAAATGAGTATTAGTAAATATAAACCCACCTCTAGAGAAGAATCATTTAAAGCAGATAAGAATGAGGATTTTGAGCCTTATGAAGTTGAAGCAAAATTTGTGAGAAGACTAAAGAAAGGATCAGGAAAGTACCAAGGAAAGTTTCCCTTCAAATGTTTTAACTGTGTAAAGATAGGTCACTTTGCATCTAAGTGTCCAGACAGGAAGAAGGACCGGAACTATGAAGGTGAAGAGAAGTACAAATCCAAGAGATTTGGTAAAAAGAAAAGTTTATGTGTAAACAATGATGACTCTTCAGGAGACACAGATAGTGACTCTTCTTGTGAAGATAAGGTTAATGACTTTATGTTTATGGACAAAGAGGATTATGATAATAAAATCACAGGAAGTGATGTTAATGATGAAGAAGTTGTGGTTGACTTGGAAGGAGAATTGATCAGTTCCCTAGAAGAAATTGCTAGACTCGGATTTAAGAAGAAAAAGAAAAAACAATTGTTGATACAGTTCGAGAAAGACAATAAAAAACCTAATGAAGACTTTTCCCTAGTAAAAGTGAAATTAGAAGAGGAAAAAAAAATAGAGGACATTCTGAAACAACAGTTATCAGAGAAGAAGGCAAGATGTGAAGCCTTGGAAGAAGAGGTAGTAAAAACCAAAAAATAAATGGAGAAGTTTAAAGCATTGTATCTCCAAAATATTCCAAACATTAAAGCCTCAGCAGAATTAAATGACATTCTGAGCAAATAGAGATCTCCTTTGTTGAATATTGGTTTAGGCTATGTAAGTGGTTCAAGCAGAAAATAGACAGAAATCAAAGAGCCAGAAAAGATGATCATGTTCCAAGTCAGTAGACAATCAGACCATGTGAGTAATATGCCACCAAAATATAATAAAGACAAGATGATCCCTGATAAAAAACAAAGATATCAAAATATGGAGCAACAAATGCCGAGAACAAGGCCATCCTTCAAGTACCAAAATTTCTTCCATGGTTATTGTTTTTACTACTCTAATTTTGGTCATAAGATTGCAAATTGTCAAATTAAGTTTAGAGACATGCGAATGAGGAGATAAAGAAATAAACAATCTTTGCAACATAGAACTAAATAGCCAATGAGTAGAAAAAGTTGCACCAATCACTTTGACCTATTGAACAATGAGATTGAATGTTATAACTTTCATAACTTCAGCCACAAAGCTGCAAATTGCCATCTGAAGAATTACAAAGCAGATCCAAGGATAAAACCCTTAGCTAGAAATGTCAGCACATGGAAAAAGAAAGATAGTGAAAAATGTGGTCTATTGCTTTCAGCTCTAATACAAAAGAACCCCTGGTATATTGACATTGGATGTTCCAAACATATGACTGGATACAAAAGTAAGTTTTTGTCTCTAAGTGAAAGAAAATCAGGAAATGTAACCTTTGGAAATGATGCACCAGGAAAAATCAAAGGTAAAGGAATGGAAAGTCTAAGTAATTGCAAAGGGAAAGCTCAAGATGTGTTGTTTGTAGATGGTCTAAAACATAATCTCCTTAGTTTCAGTCAAGTTTGTGACAGAGGATGTAAATTTGTTTTCACTTCTAAAGATTGTAAAATACAATCTGTGAATTTAGGACAGATGATTGCAAAAGGCATAAGAACAGAAAACAATGTATATGTTTTGAAAGAAGAATGTCACTTAAGCAAATATGATGAAATATGGTTATGGAATAGGAGACTTGGAAACCTAAATTTTGATCGTCTAATAAAACTTAGAAATAGTGGGGTAGTAAAATATCTTCCAAAAATATCAAAGCCATATGATTTTGTATGCAAACCTTTCCAAATAGGAAAGATCACTCGGACACAGTTTAAATCTAAGAACTTATCATCAATAGAGAAAACTCTTCAATTAGTACATATGGATTTATTTGGACCATCAAGGAAGGAAGGTACAGGAAAAGAAAATTATTTTATGTTGATTATTGATGATTATTCTAGACTTACATCGGTTGCCTTTCTAAAATAAAAATCTAAAGCATTTGAAAAATTCAAAGTGTTTAAGGCTCTGACTGAGAATTAAACAGGAAAACTATTGAAGGAAGTAAGGTCTGATAGAGGATGAGAGTTTAGTTCAAGGGAATTCAAAGAGTTTTGTGATAAACATGGGATCAAAAGAGAGTATACTATTCCCAGGACTCCACAGCAAAATGGAGTAGTTGAGAGACAGAATAGATAAGTCCAGCAGATGGAAAGATCAATGATGAATGAAAGGAATATTTCTCAAACATATTGTGTAGAATCAATTCATACAACTGTACATATTCTTAGCAAATCTCATCTCAGGCCACAAAGTGACAAGACTCATTATGAACTATGGTTTGGAAGACCTGCTTCAATCAAGCATTTTAAATTCTTTGGGAGTAAGTGTTATATCAAGAATAATGATGAAAATCTTGGCAAATATGACGACAAGGTTGATGAACATATCTTCTTAGGGTATGCTACAAACAGTAAAGGATACAGATGTTATAATAAGAGGCTGCATAAATTTTTTGATTGTATTGACATAAAATTTGATGAAGAAATACCAGTACGAGATGTAAGCAGTGTTGAATCAACAACAAAGAATATAGTTGCAGTTGAAGATGAACAGGTCAAAGAATAAAAAATAGAAGACTATGAGTCATATGAAGATATAAATACTCAGGCAGACTCAAATCAGCAGACAACATCAAATCCTCCCTCCAGAATTACTCAAAAGAATCATCATGCAAGTCATATAATTAGTGAGAAAGACAAAGGTGTAAAAACCAGGAGAAGGATAATCAAAGACACCGAGCAATCACATATATCCTTCATATACATGGTGGAACCCAAGAACTTTAATGAATCCAGTAAAGATGTAAAATGGTTAAAATCAATGAATGAGGAACTGGATCAAATTGAGAAGAACAATACTTGGGAGCTTGTTCCTAGACCTGCAGATAAGAATGTAATTGTCTCCAAATGCGTGTTTAAGAATAAAATGAATGAACAAGGATAAATTGTTAATAATAAAGCCAGATTGGTCATTAAGGGGTATGCACAAGTTGAAGGACAGGATTTTGATGAAACCTTTGCACCAGTGGCAAGATTGGAAGCCATCAAAATATTTATTGCCTATGCATGTCATAAGAAATTTAAAGTATATCAGATGGATGTTAAGTCATCATTTCTTAATGGAGATCTAGAAGTAGATGTATATGTGGAGAAACCTGAAGGATTTCACTAACAAATAATAATGACTATGTTTGTAAGTTGAAAAAGACATTATATGGACTGAAACAGGCACCACGAGCCTGGTATTATAAACTGGACAAATTTCTATAGGACAAAGGGTTGAAGAAAGGTATTGTTGACAGTAACCTATACATTAAGTCTGAAAGTGATGATTTATTAGTTGTTTTGGTTTATGTAGATGAAATTATATTTGGATGTACCAATGACCCTTCAATTCAGTAGTTTGATAATTCTATGCAAATTGAGTTTGAGATGTCCTTGATAGAAGAATTGTCATTTTTTCTTAGTTTACAAATCAATCAGAGTTCTGCAGGGCTATTTATCTCTCAAGAAAAGTATTTGAAATAGATGTTGAAGAAGTTTCAGATGGAAGATTCCTCTCCTATTAGTACACCTATGGTGGTTGGTTGCAAGCTTAGTATAGATGATATTACACATAATGTTGATCAAAGAACATATCTATCAATGATATTCAGTCTTATGTACATCACAACATCCCGTCCTGATATAATGCAAGTTGTTGGAATGGTAGGTTGTTATCAGTCTGCTCCTAAACAAAGTCATTTAGCAGTTGTCAAGAGGATATTCAAATATTCAAATCAGAATTTTCAATTAACTGCATATTTAGTTGTTGATTGGGAAAATTGTTTGGATGAGAGAAAGAGCACCAGTGGAGGCACAGTCTTCTTAGGTGATTCGTTAGTAGAATGGATTAGTAAGAAGTAGGGATCTATTTCATTATCAACTACAGAGGCAGAGTACACTGTTGCTACTACATGTTGCACTCATATCTTATGGATGATACAAACTCTTGCAGATTTGAAGGTAACTTATACTTATCTAATTCCACTTCATTGTGATAACACCAGTACCATTAGTGTCTCCAAGAATCTTGTTCTACATGCAAAGAATAAGAATATACCAACAAAATATCATTTTCTCAAAGAGAAGGTTACAAAAAGAGTTGTTCAGTTGAATTATATTCCCTCCACAGAACAGATAGCTGATATATTCACTAAACCACTTACAAAATCTCAGTTTGAGTATCTACACCATAAGTTGGGCGTGACCCTATTATCAAGTTAAAATAGACTATCTGATTAGGGGTAGATTTCTCATAGAATATCTAATCAGAGAGAGAGTTCTTATTGTATCTATGTTCAGGGGGAGAACAGAGTCACTCTCAGTTTTCTTTGACATTGATGTCAAAGGGGGAGAAAAGGTGTGGTCTAGATGCTACAGTTGGAGGTCTAAGCAGAATAGTGCAGCCTTTCAGGGTTTCCATCAATGCCAAAGGGGGAGATTGTTGGCATGTCTTATAGGAAGGGTGTTCTTGTCATTGATGGAAACAACGGCAGCAATGATGGCAAACAGGAAAATCATAAGATCGGGAGGAGAAGAAAATAGTATGCAGAGATCAAATCTCAGAATGGAAAGTGCAGTACAAAAACGTGATCAGGATCAAATCCTTGATCGTGGATCTGCTTCGAGAGTCCTCATGACCATCGGATCACTTTAAGTGGAAGGATAGGATAAGCAGGGCAAAACGGTTGAGAATTCGATTATTCGAATTTCTGTCAGTCGTCGGATTGATTTAAGTGGAAGGATAGGATAAGCAAGGGATGAGCTCTGAGATCTCAATCACCCGAATTTTCTTCAGCCTTCGGATCGAAATAAATGGAAGGATAGGATCATCAAATATGGAGATTCGTTGGATTTAATCCAAGGAAAAATTGCATCACAGACATATCGAGTCATTGATCTAATATCTTGATCAAACAAACATCATTCGTTTCGGGTCTAAAGTTATGAGGAGGTTATGCTCCGGAAAAATCTCACTTCAATATTTTTCAATTTGAGATTTGAAACTCCTGGAGCCCATATCACGAAGTAAATCACATTCGTTGATTTAGAAAGGTTAGATCTGATCCACAGAACTTGAGAGGACAAACATGAACCGTTAGTTCAGGAGCATCGTCAATATCGTGAGATCGGCGGTCCCATCGCATTGCGGGGATTGAAGGTGCACGAACTTTAAAAAGTTAAGGGTGGGTTGCAATTGAAACCATGGTTTTGGAGAAAGGACACATGGAGGCTCGAGGTAAATTGTGGGGAAAAACGTAGTTTGATCTCAAACCACCTTTGGTCGTGCTCGCAATCGCATGGTCACTTGATATCATCGCCCAAGGTCACATTAGTGGAAGATAGGGGAAGGAGCTAACACTGCTAGGCTCCACATCAGAGGTTACGCATTGAAAAGTCAAAAAGGCCTCTGCGTGTATAATCCAATGGCATTGATCAAACAGAATCTGATCGAAGGGTTGTTGTTTCATCTCACGATTTCTTGATCAGTTACGATTTAGTTACACTAACTGAATCATTGTTCCTGAGTGGTTGAATCATTTTTCATGAGCATTGGAATCATGATTCCTGAGCGGTTTTTAGATTCTCGACTTGAACGTTGGATATGCAGAGTGTAACGGATGATGAGATCACAAATAAAAGAAAAATGTTGTGACAGAGAGAGGTTGTTGTTTCTCTATAAAAAATAGTCAAACTGTAAGCAATGAAGTTTTACAACGTGAACTGAGGGATAAAATGCAAATATGAATAACATAAGCTAGACAGAGAAGAAATGGTAAAAAAAACAGATTGTGCGATAACTTAAGCGCAAGAAGATGTGAGCAGGAACACACTGATGCAGGCAGAGCAGAGCAATGTAGAAGAACAATGATGAGACTGGTAAGCCATTGATAAATATTGTATCATTGTAATAAATTTCCAAAAGCAAAGATTTATATCTCAGGGTGGTAGGGTGGTACTAGGGAGTACTGTTTTCCTCAGAGTTTCAAGTGGGTGCTTGAACATAGGGAGTTGTAGCTTCCATCTCGTTTCAGCCAGAAAAATTAGGGTGGCAGGGTGGTGCAAGGTAGAACCATTGTTCTTTGTTATACAGGTTGGTGTCTATGTGACTGGAAGTTGGTGCTTCCATTCAGTTGGTGTTGGAACACTCAGGGAGTTGGTGCTTCCTTCTAGTGGGTGTTAGAGAAACTAGAGGGTTGGTGATCTCTACAAGTTGCAGCTTGTTAAAGAAGAGGTTTTAGACTCATTTTGAGTTGGTTCTCAAAGATTGATGATGTACAGAACTTAAAATATTGCCTATCATTCTAAGAAGAAGAGGTTTTCTCCCTTTATGGGTTTGCTCATGAATATTTGTCTTTGTGTATATCATATGCGTGATTGATGTTAATTATTCATGTTGTTCATGACTTGCATAATCTTGATGATCACTTGGATAACATTAATAATATTTCAATAGGCATAAAATTGTTTAAGCATAGTAACAACCAATTCACCCCCCCCCTTCTCAGTTGTCTTAGTATTTTCAACACCAACCTCTCAGCATGCTCAAACCTCTCAACCTCTTCACCCTTCATCACCACTTCATCTTCATGTTTATCAATTTTTCATTCCCACATCCCAAAGTATCCTCAACCACCCTCATTATTAACCATTGGCTTCCCTTATCTATATTTTTGGGAAAATTTAAAATAAACTAAAATACAAATGACTTACATAAAATCACAATAAATAAAATGCAAAGTCTTTCTTCTCATGCTAGCTTATAAATGCAACTTGAAAATTTTCCCCAAAATGACATGAAAACCCACCATACTCATTTAATTCATTATACCAACCATCAATCAAAGTCAAAGAAGATATTTAATGCTACTAGATATTTTTTTGTATGCAATATAATTTACATAATCATTAAACCATTCAATTAAATAGTTAATAATCCAGTTTAATAATTAATACATTAATTGATTCTACTAGTGTACACGTGAAGGGTATGTGTGCATATCTAGAAGACACATATCTTATGCATGTAATGACGATAAACAACTAGTGCCTCTAGTGCATAGTTCATGTATGATCATAACAAGGCATGTAGAACAACAGATCAAGTAAATTCATCATTTAATAATTTTAACAAAAAAAAGGTACAATAATTCATCAATAACTCATTTTCACACTTAAAATATCAAAAGGGAATCAAAAGAGGGTTTTAAGCATTGTAGGAACCAAGTGAGTAAACAATAGTGGCACATCTAATCCCCAATCAGTGTTCTCAACTAACATCGAAGCATCCTTCCTTCCTAACCTACTTTCATCTTCCATCCTATCCTTTTCTTTGTTGGACTAAGCTAGAGCATAAACTATATTGACATAACTCGAGACAAAACATGTAAGCAGAAGTGTCATACATCTTGACCAAGCTTCCCCAATAGGAAACTAGCAGTCGTCATCACATGTCTAGGGGAGCGTGACTTCACAAAACCCTCCCATGACTCTAGGGTTCAGAGGATAAATAGTGGGCAATACCTCCACCCCTCCTCATAGAAATAGGGTCAATACCCTACATCATGTCATATTATGCAAATATTTTTCTTAGAGTCACGTCACCGAACACCCACTCTAGGAAAGTTGTGTGCCTATCAAAACCACACTTACCACATATCATAGCAACATTTGAAAGAATAAAGTAGATCATAAGTAAAAATTATAGCATAAGTTATCTTCCTGATGTCTACGACATCCAGGTTACCTCATCACTACAGTCATAGCTCGTTGATCTGTAGGTTATCTCACTAATACTCGTATCCATGCAAATACATCACAAATCTCATATGAGAATCCATATTTGTATTGACATTCAATTAAGAAATGTATGCTTATTTACACCATGACTCGCATATGTTTTACATTCAAAACATAATTTTGAACGGGCATCCATGTACTAAAATTCCACAATTAAATTTGCATGTTTAAACAAATCACATAACTACCATCGTGGTGAACATATCACAGTAAAAGTAATATTATGAAACACATAATTAGGTCCACATATACACATCTCAAATGTCTATGTCAGTCTAACTAAGCCCAAATAGTTACTAAGAAATGAATTACTAAGACAAAAAAATCAAAGTTCTAACTGCCTAAGGCTAAAATATGGGGTGTTACATACACCCAGCCTTCAAGAAACTTCATCCTAAAGTTATGGTTATTCACAAAATAAATAAAAAACCATGGCACAACTACTAATTGTCTTCCCTGATAGCAAACCTTATGTTATAGTAGTCTTATGTGTCTTCCTTGATAGCAAATCCTATGCTATATTGGTTCCACTAGACCTTTACTTGATTAAAACATGTTGATGCTTTTAATATATTGATTGAGATTACCCCTATTCAGGAGGCATCTTACTTTGTATTGAATCTATTTTATTACCACTTGTAATTTAATTAATGAGAAGACACACTTCTCTTATAGATTTATTTTTCCTAAGTTCCATAGTTAAAACAAAATCTACTAGTTTGATAGAAAAATAAAATTTGATCTCATTATCGGTTCTTTACTTAAGACAATTTTATATTGAATTCAATGCAAATTCATTAATCCAAACATACAATTTCACCTAGAATATCTTGATAATTATAACCAATTATCACTAACTTGGTTATCACTCTAACTCGAGTGCTACAATACATACACCATCACAAAGTTTCCTATGCTTAGGAACATTGATTAAGATACTACAAATCGATTTTCATGTGATGTCATCACTTTATAGTTTGGCCATTGACCTCAATCTCATTTTTTCTTAAGTCATAAAATTTAAATACCAATCAATATAAATGTTTAGTATAGGATTATTTTTATCAAAGCCAAGGAAAAACCTTTTTTTATATCAACAATTCACAATTACAAATATTCTTACATGTAATGAACACCATGTCTACCTTTCTTTAGTGAGCATCACAAATAAAGAATGAGTTTTCTACTAGGGTCCGTTCCATATACTACAATTACTTGTCTTAAGGAATTCTTTTATCTCAATTTCTCTTCATACGTCTCAACTTTATATCCTTTATACCTACATGCTACTTACCAACTTTGGCCTCTAGTCCTTTTTGGTTACATCACTTGCACTCTTCAAGATTCTTCCTTTTCTATGAAAGAAGTTCAACAATAGGATGAACATTCTCAATATTTATCATTCAACTTGTAAATTGGTTTCCATTAAGTAATATGTAAATTTCCCTTTAAGTGGTCATCATAATTGTTACACTAAGAATGTTTTTCTTCTTGCGAAATTTTGGATTTAATTGCAAATTCATATTCACACAAAGTGGTGGTAGATATTAATTATGGTGGTCACCTGCACCCACTGCCATAACCCATTAGTAATAAAATCATTTTGACTTAACAAATCAATGCATAACTGAGCATAAGTTGGGTTAATATCATGTCAACCATTTGCAATTTGTCCAAATATCAAACCACAACTCACGATGTAATAAAACATATCATCTTGAAATTTCCATTATTGTTCTAAACTCAAGTTATTTGTTCACAACATAGGCCCTTATGGTATAACTTAGGCTTTTATTATATTATTACTCCATAACATTTCTTCTAGAGTTCATTAACATTTCTTATACTATATTGTCTTATTTATCATTCATTTTACACATTTCCATCCACCATTACATTTGTTGCCTCTTTTATTTAAGCACATCATCATTTATTAACTTAATGAATACTTTATAGTATTTGTAAACTCATCATCTTATTATCTCACTATCTCATAAACCTTTTATTACTTACGCCAATTACTCTCTTTTACTTTTATCAAAAACATTCAATTTACCATTTATGTAGCACCTTTCACTATGTTTAATCGACTATTTATGTTGTGTTACTTATATATACCACATCATATTGATAGTTCATGCATTTACAATCCACTTTGAACTCAATTCTAATTCCATGTTTAACCTCCCTCCTCTTACCTTTCATCCACCATTGTATCCTACTTTAACATCATTATATAGCCCAATCATTTGCATTAATTCTTCATAATTGATTTAATCAACCATTCCTGACCCAACGCCCTTACTCTTTACAAACACAAGAACTAATGTTATTTATATCATATTCATCCCCGTAACCTACGTTGACCTAATTTATTATGCACCTTATTCTTTAATCTTACTTATAACATATCCTTGCACTTTTCCATATACTTTATCTATATACATTCACTTATTATTTTACTACCTTCGCTTACTCAACATATTGTACCTCACTCTCTTCATCTTTTGAATGTATTACTCAATTCACTAAATACACATTTTTTGTGTAATCATTTTCTTGCTATGTATTTTGTCTTCTTCTTTAACACTTGTCTATTTCTTTATTGTTAACTTTTATACCATCACCATTCTACTCTATATAATTCCATTTATATTTTTTTATTTATTATAACCCTCAACTATCAAAGATTTGTGTGTGTATATATATATATATCATCATATTTTTTTTTCAATTCTTGTTTAATTATTTTGCTATCACTTTTCCCTTATTACTCATCCACTTCTCTTTGCACTCACTTTCTACTACTTAACGATACACCACTTTGATCACTACTTGCATCTCAACCACATACTTCCTAAAATTTCCACCTATTATAGTGTACAAATTGTTAAATTTCCTACCTTATTCTTGTTGTTCATTTTGCCAGGTTATATGTCACTACTAACCTCAAATCACCTTATTACTACATTGTATGTCCCTAAGGTCAAACTCAACTATTATATACTAATTACTCATCATCTACTTCCAAAATAACATCTTCTCCCATTGCTTATCATATCTCAATCAATTATCCACTACTATTTTCCTTATTAGCATTACAATATTTATACCTCTTATATTCATTTATAGTCCTTATAAATATTCTTGCTATATATTCCATGCATCGTTATTAATTTTATTTCATAGACAATGGGAGGCAGTGAAGGCTCCATTGATTAATATTACCCTCTGACACCAACTCATTCCATTTGTTCATATTGCATTACCCTTAAAAAAAAATTATAAAGATTATTTGGTATACTCTTCCCTAAACTTTACTCATGCTCACTTAAGCACTCATCTCTTCACATCCCATCAACCATTTATATGATTGCATGTATTGTTATGCCCTTCTCACTTTTCGATGTAATAAATAACTCTCTCTCGCACGCACGCACGCACACACATTTTCACACTTCTCACATTATATATGCTTTCTATATTTACTCTATATTTGTATTTGTCTTATTATATTTATCATTTTTTTTAAATCTACTTATTATTACTTTATCTCTTACTACCAATATTCACCTTCGCACAATTAATTTTTACCTTGTCTACTTACTCATTCATTAAATGTGTACATCTCTTATTAGTCCCTGTCGAAGGTGTAGAGGGACTATAGTGATATATAATTCGTTGACTTGATATTAATATGTCCTTTGATTATAAATGTTCGCATCATCTGTATTGTTTGTACTATAGAAGTAAAAACATTATTTTTATATAATAATAAAAAGACTTATATGTCATCGTCTCATTTGAGAATATATTGGAGGTCTTATTGCCAGCATCGTTGTTCCCAATGTTGTAAATGTTTAGATATCCAAAGTTTTGAGCTTAGACACTCTTTTTTAATTTTTATTACATTTTCACTGAAATGTTTACATATCGAAAGTTCTGAGCATCGACGTTGTATTTTAATGTTTTTATTATTATTAGTCCCTATCGAAGGCGTAGAGGGACTATAGCGATCGATAATTTGTTGACTTCATATGAATATGTCCTTTTATTATTATTTCTATTTGTATTGAAATGTTTGCATACCAAAGGTTTAGAGCATTGACACTTTTTTTGAAGTGCTTGAATAGGCCTAACAACTTAAATGTTTACATAGTGTGAGGTCCTTAAACAGGCCTAACAGCTTAAATGTTTGCATATCGCAAGGCCCTTAAACATCCTAACAGCCTTAAATGTTTAGCTAAATAGGCTTCTCAAAGTACATTTTTCCTCGAATTGTTCCATACAATGTTGTAGTGAATTTGGACAATATTGTTGTCCTCTGCCAGTTGCATAGCCATTGTATGTTTGATACTTATTATATACTTGGAATGCAATTTGGTCATCTTTGAAGATACATACATTGTTTACTGGTTTGGAGGGTGCTTCTTGTTCGTTGGTTCGTCGGTTTCTTCTTCTTTTTGTTTGGTTCAACTTTGCATGGTTGAGGACATGCACCTGCGATTGAACCTGTTGGTTATTGTTGCTTTATTTTGTTTACTTCAACTTTGCAGGGTTGGGGTCTTGCATGCCCAGTTGGAGTTGTTTTTTTTTTGTTTTTGGGGTCCAGGTGTTGCACCCACAATTCGACCTGTTCTTCTATCGTTCATCATTTCGGAGTAAGTTTCGATGCCATAATTTCATTTCTATTCATTCTTTGTTGTTCATTGTTTGTAGTTTTCAAGAAAGAATGTTTGATTATTTCTATTGGCATGCTCGTCATATATTTCGGGTTCCTTTTGTGATTGGGCTACAGTTTGGTAATCATTGGAGATATATATGTTGTTTACTGGTTCAGTGGTTGTTTCTTGTTCGTTGGTTCATTTGTTCGTTGGTTGTTGCTTGTTGTTGTTTGGCTCAAGTTTGCAAGTTTGAGGTCATGGGGCTGCAGTTGGGCATGTTTGTGCTTGCTCACTGGTTTGTTTCTTGTTTTTGTATTTTGTTTACTTCGTCTTTGCAGGTTTGGGGTCCTGCGCCGGCAGTTGGAGCTGGTTTTTTTTTCACTTTGCGGTGTTCAGGTCCTGCACCCGCAAATGGACCTGTGGTTCTGTAGTTTTTTGTGTCTGGCGAAGTCGAGATCTAACGCCTGTCCCGTGCCTACCAATCCTACTCTTAAATTTTTCTCCAATTCTTTTTCCTAGCTCTGGACCATACCTACATGCCTTTGCAAAACGGTCTTGTAGAAGAAAAGGATATTGAGATGGTGCTAGCAAGAGTGGTGTTTCGTGGATTTCAAATTGCAGTATTCAGTTTCTATGTTGTTTGGCGTGCAACATTGCTAGCATAATGAATGTGTTCTCAAATGCATCACACCATTTACATTTGGATGAAACCATTATCATTCTAGGATACTTCAGTGTTGACATGATACAAAATAGTGTCATAACAAATAATTAGACAACTACATGTGCAATTACAATGTCAGTTGTCTTTTTGTTAAGATAAAACATGTGCAAAACGCACTTATTAACCATATACGGTGAAATGTGCCCATATCACAATATAGCCTCTTTATCCTGTACACAGACTGGTGTGACCACGATAAAATTTGTCTTGTACTTGAAATATGAGATGTACACCAAAGATACTGCAAAATTATATTTCCATGTCTCAAAGCATATCTGGGTACTTTGTTGCAGAAAACCAAAATCATTCAGCAATGACCATGCAATTTCTTAATATTTTCTGGCTTGTAATATATTTTGGGCAGGAAAAACTTTATATAATTACAACCATTGATGGAGAAAAGAAAAGGTTCATGTTTCTAACTATCTTTTATTCTATTCGTTGATTCTCATTTATTGTATGTACATATTACTTGTTCTCCCTTGCATCCCAGCTTCCATTCATGTTCATTGTATTTTATGCATTCCCACATTGAAACAAACAGAATAGTTGGAGAAAATGAAGGAGTCTTTACCACAAGTGTAGAAGAGGATATACAAAGGTGCATGCTTGTACTGTTATTTCATATTCCATTATTTTATATTTCATTTATTATTTGTATATGTGTTCACCTGATTTATTGTATGTAGATATTGTGTATCTTCCTACATAATAACTTATATTCATGTCCTTTGTATTTTTTGTGCCGCTACATTGAAATAAATTGAACTCTGTTTACTTTTTTTACACGTCTTCCTACATACCAACTTCCTTCATGTCCATTGTATTTTTTGCATTGCTACATTTAAACAAACAGAGCGGTTGGAGAAGACGATGGACTCTTTGTTGTGAATGTAGAGGCGTTACAAAGGTGCATGCCTCTACTCTTATTTCATATTCCAGTGTTTAGTATTTCATTTATTGTATGTATATTTGTTCTACTTGTTCTACTGATTTGCACCTATTTTACTGTATGTAGATACTACGTATCTTTCTACATAGTAACTTATCCTCATGTGAATTGTATTCTCTTTGCTGCTACATTGAAATAAATAGAACTATATTTTTATCTTTTACATGTCTTCTGCATACTAACTTACCTTCATGTACACTATATGTTCAGCGTTGCTACATTGAAAGAAACAGATTGGTTGGACAGGAAGATGAATTCTTATATGCCACAGCAAAGGGGGTTGAAGTACAATATTCGAAAAGGTATACCAATTGTGCTAGTAAATCAAACACACAAAACGGGTGGGTGCATACAATATTGGACTAGAAAACAATGATTTGGAAACAATGGGCCTTTGTTGAGACTCATCGCTTCCAAACATTGCCCTCCCCGTTTCTAATTTTCCCACTTTCTATTATCCTTTTTTTTTTCCTCTTCTATACTTAACCAAATTCCCCTTCATTTTTCTCGTCTACTTTTGCTTTATGTTTGCTTTGCTTAGTTGTCTTTCCAAAAAATTATAGGTGCATGGGTTGGTGGACTCACGGGTTCACATTTATACTCATGCTTCTATATCACGACTTTGACCGACGATTTCTTCATTCCATACTTAGCCACTTTTTTTATTGTAGGTTCCCGAGCTGGAGGGTTCAAGATTGCGCCTCTAGATTCATAGGTTCTGTGATATACAGATTGGACATCATACCCCCCCCCATCATGCCCTATTCCCTGTTACAAATTTTTGCAGTCAAAAACTCTGAGGCATACAATTTGACCATTGGGTCCTCATGTTTCCTGAGTATCCCTTGACACCCTATTTCATATTCCATCTCCTTCAACCCTATATATGAAATTCATAAAAATTATGGACAATATACAATGCATATTCTTATTTAGTCCTTCTGATGTTCATCTACACATGCTTGCACCAGAAAAAGTTGGACTAGTGACATGGCCATGAGTAGTCAATCATCGCAAACATCAATAGACTGACAAGGCCAAAGGTAAATATGCATACATTGTGTTCCTCATATGTTTACCAAACAAATATCCTCAGCTATTTATTCATCTATCACATGGTAAATATGTTGATGGCATCTACAACACATACTTTGTAGTTCACAAGAAGTATCAACGAGCGCAAGTGAGATGCCGAACATAGCACAAGTTCCACAGACTAAGAGGTCTGGTTGCAAAACTCTGGCTCCACACTTCATCCAAGTTGTTCATCTACTTGTACATTTATGTCAGGAAAAAAGAAAACAAAAAAATAATGCAGACTACCATTCACATTACTTTTCCTATTGAAAAAATGTCACCAGGTCTAAACTTATAACACCCAAAATACTATCAATAGAGGGCTTGAACAATCGTCGAAGTAGACAAGTGTTCTTTGGGGACATAATGGTCATGTATAGCACCTACTTGGACAAGGAAAACAAAACTAGATCCATTATGCGTGCTGACATGATAGACAACGAAGCCCTGATGATAGTCACACTGACTATTCCCGCTCAACTTGTCCAGAAACATGCAAAAAAGATATTTCTAGGTAATGGGATATCCATTACAAATTTTAATATATTTCCCAAAACAGTATATGACCATGGTGATTGTGATCGGATTATATCGCTCAACGAAACAAGTATTGTGGAAAAAATTCCCACTATTTGTTCAGAATATTGTTTCGTCCCAGACACAACTATCAGCCAACTTGCATAGAGCAATGACACTTACCCAATCAGAACCATTGGTGCAGTTGTCACACTCACGAGAAAACTTGGCTCGCAACACATTCTCAATATAAAAGATGGAGATTCAGACAACGACAAGGCAATGGTATTGTTCTCCATATCCAGTTTTATCCTTTACTTTCACATGTCCATGTATCTCGATTATGTTACAAAACTATTGCATTGCTCCATGTTGCAGCCGCAATTGTTCGACACCTTTTCAAATTTGTTTTCCTCAATGGAACAAAAATTGCATAAAGGGAAATTTCCACTTATGCTCTTCAAAAATATAACAAAGAAAAGAGATGTTAAAGAAAGGATCTTTCGCACAACCCAAGCAACATTTGTAACAGAATTGCAAACAGGCATAGTACAGGATCTCAAGAAACTAACTAGCTCTACAATTGTTGTGCATATACATCTACAATTTCATCATCACTTTGCTCATACAAATTGCCTTCACCAATTTTATGCAGTTTTTATTTTTTTGTTGTGCAGTTGTATATTATATTGTTCAATATATTAACTACTATGCTCATGTGCCCAGGTTGAGAGTGTTTTGGTTGCAGTGAATGTTAAGGTCCTAACCTGCACATAGGTAGATCAATGTATTCGGATGTAATAAAGGTCAATATTAATAAGGCCTTTCAATAAAATAGAATAAGGCAGATGTAAGAAGACCTAA
>JZKD02S1672982.1:215464-275065 GCA_000966675.3 Picea glauca
AATAAAGGTCAATATTAATAAGGCCTTTCAATAAAATAGAATAAGGCAGATGTAAGAAGACCTAATAGAAACTTCCGCTTCTAGAAGGATCTTCCTCTAGATGCTTCTCTTAATAAACATATTTAGTATAAATAAGGGTCGAGGGTATGAGAACCCTATCTTGGAGATTATTGTAACAGAGCTCTGCTCGATTGGAGGTTTCCCCCTCGAAGAGGCCTGTGAACATTGATTTATGAATCAAAGTGTTATTTCTATTGCTATTGTTATATCATTAATGTGTATTGTGAAGATTATGCTGGATATTTCACTGTTATTCTGCCATTTCTAGCATTTTATTTTTGTTCTGCATATTTTATATATCTGGTATCTTGCAGTGAATGCGTACTCGACCCCCTTTGAGCCTGTATGTGCCAATTGTAACTCTCATGCTTCTACTTTTTCTTCTACTTTAATAAATGATGATACAATTGATTGTCTACGATGCAGTAAAAAATTATCTTACATATATAGACATTGCCTCAATATTTCCATCCGAACCGTGGGAAACACAATCGCACATTGTACAATTAGACAACCTTTTTTACAAGATGTGCTTTCTGGGTTAGCAGAATTTCAATATAAAGTATACCTACAGAAAAAAGGCAAAAAATGTCTACATGTTGCGAGACTTTCGGCTACATAGAAAATTTACCTTAAATGAGGACAATGCAATATTTCATATCAGTTTCTTTGGCAGGAAACGAAAAAATCTCATGTGTCTCTGTAATTTTTCTTCAATACCAAAATGAATGTTTGTTGGACTCGAGTTCTTCAGAGTTTACATCTATGGCTGTAAAATTTTCTTTCGAGAGATTTTTTCTCTTTTTGTGCACTTGAAAAAACAAGGAGAATCTAACTACAAATCAAATCGTTGTTGTTATTTTGATGTTTTTTTGTATCTCCCAATAAGAATTTTGCATATTTGTTGGGGTGTCCAAATGAAAAAAAAATGGTGGCTAGTTGTAGATTTGTTGGAGGAGTCTACACATTTTTGGGTGCTCAAATTGGAAAAATGTTTTCCAACTATATAGCCATGGTAGGATTTCTGCATCTTTTGGGTACCCAAATAAAAAAGAAGATGATCTCCAACTATACATTTATGGTATAATATTTTCATTTTATTGATGCCCTAATTGAAAAAAAGGGGCTCAACATGGATTGAAGCATGAGCTTGAGATCTTCATAACTCGCTATAGAGATTGGGGAGTTCATCCATTGGAATTCATATAGGCAGGTGCATTTATTGATGATGTACAAATGCATAAGATTGTTCAGTCCAGAAATGGGAAGCATGAGGAAAAACCCCATACAAAGCATCCAACTGTGAATAACTCAAGCCCATCCTTTGAACCGTCAAAATAGATTGCTCCTTTGGGCAGAAACATCAGGCATTTCCAATAATATTGGAAATTTGGCATTGTTAAAACTGGTAGTGATAGAACATGGCACTATCATAAGAAAATGTCCATAGTGATCTTGCTTCATGGTAAAATAGTAATCGGAAAGTTTCTTGTTACCCATTTGGAGGTTTGGTTTTAGCTGGGATACAATGGTGAAGCTATGCTGGTTTTGTCCTGTCTTGTGTTTGGCAGACTTTTGTTCATATCTCATGGCCCCGGTTATTTTCTCATGGGAGCATATACCAGATGTAAGAGAAAAACAATGCCACATGTGTTTTTATATATATATCAAATTGTTTGATGCATAGGTCGATGCGTACTGCTCTATGGACCCTTCTGGGATCTCACTTGGCGCCTTTTGTGTTCATGTGTTTCATTGTGCCTCAACTTTCAATACATTTGGTGTTTACTTAGCTCTTGGTTGTATGCTTCGTTCTGAAAAATTAATGATACATTCAGGATCTTGGCAGTTTTTCTATGATCTTAAAGAATATACAGGACTTTCTTTGCCTTTTAATATAGCTCTCTGACGCAAATGTAGTATGTGGCTCGTTTTAGCACTTTTCCTTGATCGTTGAACTTAGCAAAATTCATCTCCAAGAATATTTTGAAATAAAAGGATATATACTATGTGAATTCCAATGGAACTATCATATCAACCACAGAACATTAAAATTCACATTTGTCATTGTTATACTTACGGTGAAGTTGAAAATACAATAATTTTACTTAAACATCCCAAAATTTATTTTCTTGTGGCTTTTTTATGCTTCTCTTATACAATCACATCGTGGAAACTATAAGCATGGATCGCTTTATCTATTCCTTGATTGAAGAGAATGTTCACCTGTTTAATTCACTTCATAGTTACTGTTAAGACCATCAATGGGGCTTTCTTACACCAATTCCCGCTTCTGAAAATTGTCATCCCCTTTATTTTTGTCCTCTGCTTTCCCTTTCTGTTTACTTAGTCATTTTTTGGAAAATGTCTAGGTGCAGGGATTGGCAGATTCACGTCTTCAAATTTCCACTGATACTTTTATATCACAAGTCTGACCGACCGCTTCCCCATTTCATATTCAGCAAACTTTTTGGATCCTGGGTTCCCGGGTAGGCGGGCTCAACATTGTGTTTCCATTGTTCCTTCACCTACAAATAGCACCCGGACTACCCTGATCTACAAATTGGCAACCAAATTCCCCTTTATTTTTTCTCGTTTGGTTTCCCTTTCTAGTTACTTAGTCATTTTTCCGAATGTGTCATTTTCTTAATGTCTCATGCTTTTATATACAGCACCCGAAGTTCCACAACATACAAAATGATCGTCGAAGTCCGTCATTTTCCCTTGTTCTGTGTTACACATTTTTCAATCAAAACTTGGGATACATACAATTTGAACATCAGGCCCTCACGTCTTTTGAGTAGAACTTGTGGTCCTGTTTTCACGCCCGTCAATATTCCCTGTTCCGAGTATGTATCATGCTTTTATATCCCTATTAACTTGCATACTTGGTAATAGTGGCTAAGTATGCAATGGGTAAGTGGTTGGTCAGACTCAGTCCATCATTTTCCCTTGTTCTGTGTTACACATTTTTCAGTAAAAACTCGGGATACATACAATTTGACCATCGGGCCCTCACATCTCCTGAGTAGAACTTGTGGCCCTATTTTCACGCTCATCAATATTCCTTGTTCTGAGTATGTCTCATGCTTTTATATCCCTATTAACTTTCATACTTGGTAATAGTGGCCAAGTATGAAATGGGTAAGCGGTTGGTTAGACTCGGTTCCTGGCCAGGCTTGCTCAACATTGCACTTCCATTGTTCTGCTACCTACAAACAACACCCGAAATTTCACAATATACAAATTGACCACCAAAATCCGTCATTGTGCAATGTTCTGTGTTACACATTCTACAGTCAAAAGTTTGGAGACATACAATTTGACCATCGGCCCCTCACATATCTTGAGTATAACTTATGACCCTATTTTGAAGCCCGCCTGACCGCTTTCCATACTTGGTCATTTCTTGGAATCTCGTTCACGGGTTGGCAAGTGGATGAAATGTGCAATGCTTAATCTCTCTTCGCCATCCCCGCCAACTTCACACTTCTTTCTAGATATGCAATTATTAAGATTGAATGTAATAGATCATCGTGTAGGAACCATTAACATTGTCATTAATGTCTGAAAGGCTGGAAAAGATTTGTCATTAATACGAATTAAACCAAGATTTGTGGAGAGTTGTGCTATCCTTTCCAAGTATTCATTTCAAGCATCATGCAATCTCTTTCGTGTGTCGTCTGGTTGGCCCTTTTATGAAATCTTTAATCCTTAATCACTCTTCACCGTCACCACCACCTCTGCACTTTTTTCTAAATATGCAATTAGTAAGCTTTAATGGTAGTAGCTCATTACGCACGAACCGTGGACATTTTCATTGATCATCGAAAGGCTCGAGGAGATCTTCCATTGATATGCATTAAACCAATATTTGGGGAGGGTTATATTATCCCTTCCAAATTTTCATATCAAACATCATCTGGGGCAAACGAAATTCTCGTTAACTTATGGCAGCAGTTAGACAGTAGTTCTATCCAGATACAGTAAACACCTTCGGTCATGATGACCAGAGGTTCTAGTACTCCATGGCATATTATTACTACTCATCTCCCTCCGCCCAAGAGAAAAAAAGGAGATGGTCCCTTGGTGCACCGAGAGATATATTTCAAGCCAAAGAATTCCAAGGCAACCCCACTTGCTCAAACAACCTACCCGCCTGCATTGATGGTTGGAACAGAGGTTGATGCGGTCGATTTCAAGTTGGGCGAAGATGATATGATGGACGATGATACGAAAATGGATGATGGAAATGCAGACGTTGTTCGCACTCATGCTCCCAAATTGAAATCAACCATAAGGGGGGGCACTTCTCGTCTCGGCGATGGCGACGCTGACAAGACAAAAAGAAGGAGTTTCAAAAAAGAAACCAACGCTGAACGCAATAGCCTCTTTGCAGATCAAGAGTAGGAATTCCAAAAGTCCAAATTAGTTTTTTCTAGGAGGAAGTCTTTCACTGTAAGGAAATGGTCTCTTGATGCTCCCAGAGATATATTTCAAGCCAAATAATTACTCAATTGTGGGACCACTCTCTTTTTATCTGGATATACAATTAACATCTTAGGGGATGAGGACCAGAACTCCCACTAGTGCAAGGCATATTCCTACTACTCATTTATGTCTTCCCAGAATGGACTAATTTGGGCCTCTGGAATTGCTCATGCAACTTGTGTCCTTGAAGTCTTCGACTGTGAGGAGGTGGTCTCTTAGTGTGTCCTAACTTTCAATTTCGATCTATTTCGCTTGCCGTGCAATGTTTTTCGTCTTCTTCCTCACGGGAAGCTTGTGAGAACTATCAATTTTACTGTGAGGATGGGTTCTTATGTCCTCTTGCATTTGAAAACTTATGGGTTGATTTATTGTTGGGGTGAAACGTTGGAGCAATGTTGCAAGATGTTGTGCTCTTCGCAGTGGCGGCCGCGGATTGGAAACTCTTATCGTCGAGGCCTTTTCCCTATTATTTGTACAATTAAGTGGTGTCGTGAAATGTCTCCAAGACTCCAACATCAAGAGCAGGAGTGTTATTCACCTGCTTCAATCCAAGGAATTATACCACTATGGAACCACTCCCATGTTTCTTTGTCTCCTCAAGTCTTCCGCAATATATTGAGATTGCGGCAGCGAGCATTGATCTTCCAAGGAGAAGACTGCAAGGATTTCCTAAAAAAAATCATGGTAATGAGTTTTGTATGCATGTTGAAGATAATCTCGATGGCTCTTGCATGTTGTCCCACTAGAGGAACAACACAGAATTGTATGCATGTTTCTTTCTTTTCTTTTCTTTTTTGTAGATCCTGTACCTGTGTTTTTGACAAATGTGTTCAATGTTTTGGTGCAAAGAACTCAGTCCAATTTCTATGGATAGATATACACTGCCCAGTATTTTTTTTTGTATGGATTTACTATTAAAAAAATTCCTTGGAATCTTGGTTGTTGCTTATTTTCTTAATTTAACACCTCTTCTCATTAGCATGGTTCGATAGTCTCGTACTTCTTGAATATTGTATTGGCTCAAGTAATTTGATCTAATATGGAGCATTTAACAATTATATGAGAATGCATTGTGTCGATCCGATCAGGATTTTATGCAAACAAAAATGAATTTTAGACAGTTTCAAACCAACATTCAATTCTATTCATAATGCATATAGAACATAGCAAGACCAAATCATGATGCGGCATTCGGAGCCCCGGCCTAGAAATTTCGTTTTCATCTTATCCTTGTTAAGAAAATGATTTCTTATTTCCCTTTTGTTTCCTTGTTTCCTTTACTCCGAAAGGGAACATTTTATTAGTTGTCCATCCCCTGGCCTCTATTTAAGCACTTTTTACTTTATTAATGAAATTACCAAATTTCTTGTTCGTGAATAAAAATAAATAAATAAATTGATCTATGGTGGTTGTATTCAAATGGGACTATGACATCAACTACAATATTAAAATTCAAGATCGTCATTGTTGTTTCTATACATGTAATTATTAAGCTTTAATGCTAACAACCCATCATGCAAGAAGTTTAATACTTAAGTTAATATGTCAAAGTCATGGAAGAATTTATCAAGAACACAATTACTCCCACAAGTTTCAATCAAAACTAATCTTCAACAAAGCATTTGATCGCACCCTTTTTAATGGTACAAGCACAATAGAAAATGAGTAAGTGGATAAAATATTGGACTAGAAAATGATGGTTTTGCAACAATGGGGCTTGTTTGATACCAATTCCTGCTTATGAAACTTTTCCTCCAATTTTCTATTTTCCCACTCTTGTATCCCCTTCTTTTCCCTCTTCTATACTTAACCAAATTCCCCTTTCTTTTTCCCCTGTAGTTTCTCTTTCTGGTTACTTTGTCATTTGTTTCTGAAAATGTCTTGCTACACGGGTTGGCAGATTCATGGGTTCACACTTTTATTCATGATTTTATATCGTGATTCCGATCGAGCACTTCCCCTTTCCATACCTAGCCATTTTTTCGATCGTGGGTTCTCGCCCAGGTGGTCTCTAAATTGCACTTCCATTGTTTTGTGACCTGCAAACAGCACTCCAGCTTCTGCGATATGAAAATTTACTTCTGGACTCCCACATAATCCCCTCTTCTGTGTTACACATTTTTCACTGAAATGTTCTGATACATACAATTTGACCGTCAAGGCATCACGTCTCCTTGGGAACCCTTGTCCCCCTATTTTGAAGCTCATATGACCTCTTTCCACACTTGGCATTTCTTGGAATCTCTTTCGCAGATCGTCATTTTGATGGGTTCAGGAAATTTCCCATTTCTATTCGTTGTTTCATGTGCTCGCCACCTTCAGACTTCTTTCCAAGTATATGCAATAAGTATAAAACTTCTCCAAAAACATACAGAAAATATATTTCCAGGAAATGGAATATCTATTATAGATTTGAATATATTAGCCCTTCTTTTCCCTCTTCTATACTTAACCAATTGCCCGTTTATTTTTCCCCTCTACTTTCTCTTTCTGGTTACTTAGTCATTTTTCTGAAAATGTCTAACTGTGTGGGTTGGCGGACTCACGAGTTCACATTTGCACTCGTTCTTCTATATCGGGACTCAGACCGACTGCTTCCCATTCCATACCTAGCCACTTTTCAAATCTTGGATTCCCAAGAAGGCGGGCTCTAGATTGCACTTCCATTGTTTCGTGACCTACAAACAGCACCCAAACCTCTGCGATATACAAATTTACTATTGGAATCCCATATCATACCCTCTTCTGTGATACACATTTTGCACTCAAAAGCTCTGAGACCTGCAATTTGACCTTCGGGTCCTCACGTCTCCTGGGGAACTATTGTCACCCCATTTTGAACCATGTGCATCCGCTTTCCATACTTGGCCATTTCTTGAAATATATTTCACAGATCGTCGGGTTGGCGGGTTCACGAAATCTCCAATTCCTAATCGTTTTTTCTTGTGCCCTCCACCTTCGCACTTCTTTCCAAGTATTCAATAACTGAGTTTTAAAGCTAACAACTCACCATGCCTCGAGGAGATAGTCATACTAATTGTCCCTACACAACTTGTCTAGAAACATGAAGAAAATGTCATGCCAAGTAATGGGATATCTATTACAAATATCAATATATTAGCGAAACGAGTCCCACCAACCGTTTCCCTATTCCATACTTACCGACTTTTCTGCTTGCGTGTTCCTGGACAGGAGGACTGCACTTCCAGTGGTCCTTGACCTGCAAATAGCACCCGACTTCCGTGATATACAAATTGACTTACGGACTCCCACATCATCCCCTCTTCCATGTTACACATTTTGCACTCAAAACTTCTAATACATACAATTTGACCGTCAAGGCCTCACGTCTCCTCGGGAACCCTTGTCACCCTATTTTGAATCTCATCCAACCTCTTTCCACACTTTTCCATTTCTTGGAATCTCTTTCGTGGATTGTCGGGTTGGCGGGTTCAGGTAATTTCCAATTCATAGTCGATGTTTCATGTGCCCGCCACCTTCACACTTCTTTCCAAGTATATGAAATAAGTATACAACTTCTCCAGAAACATGCAGAAAATATCTTTCCAAGAAATGGGATATCTATTACAGATATGAATATATTATCCCTTCTTTTCTCTCTTCTATACTAAACCAAATTCTCGTTTCTCTTTCCCCTCTACTTTATCTTTCAGGTTACTTAGTCATTTTTCTGAAAATGTCTAGCTACACGGGTTGGCGGACTCACGGGTTCACATTTTCATTCGTGATTTTATATCGCAACTCCAACCGACCACTTCCACATTCCATACCTAGCCACTTCTCTGATCACGGATTCCTGGGTAGGCGGGCTCTAGATTTCACTTCCATTGTTTCGTGACCTGCAAACAACACCCTGACTTACACGATATACAAATTTACAACCGGACTCTCACATCATACCCTCGTCCATGTTACACATTTTTCACTCAAAAGTTATGAGACCTACAATTTGACAGTCGGGTCCTCACATCTCCTGTGGAACTATTGTCACCCCATTTTGAAACCCATCCATCCGCTTTCCATACTTTGATATTTCTTCGAATCTCTTTCGCAGATCGTCGGATTGGTAGGTTCACGAAATATCCAATTCCTAATCATTGTTTCATGTTCCCTCCACCTTCTCACTTCTTTCCAAGTATGAAATAACTAAGTTTTAATGATGACAGCTCACCATGCCTCGAGGAGACCGTCATAATAACTGTCCCTACACAACTTGTCCAGAAACATGCATTAATATCTTGCCATGTAATGGGATATCTATTACAAATATCAATATATTAGAGAAAATGAATTCCACCGACCATTTCTCTATTCCATACTTACCGACTTTTTTGCTTGCGGGTTCCCAGACATGCAGGTTCAATATCCCTTGCATTGTTCCACGACCTGCAAAGAACACCAGGAATTCCATGATATACATGCAGAAAATATCTTGCCAAGTAATGGGATATCTATTACAAATTTCAATATATTAGCGAAAACGAGTCCGACCGACCGTTTCCCTATTCCATACTTAGCCACTTTTTCGATTGCGGGTTCCCGGACAGGCGGACTCAAGATTTCCCTTCCATTGTTCTGCGACCTACAAACAGCACCCAAAATTCCACAAATATACAAATTGGTCGTTGGACTGCCCCATCATGCACTCTTCCCTTTTACGCCTTTTGCAGTCAAAATTTCTGAGACATACAATTTGACCGTTGGGCCCTCACCTCTCCTGAGAATCCCCTGTAACCCTACTTTTAAACCCGTCTGACCACTTTTCATACTTGGCCATTCCTTTCTCTTCCCCATCCCCGTAACCTTCGCACTTATTTATAATAAAAAATTGTTTATAAAAACATTAATATATATATATATATAAGAATCTTATTTGTAATAAAAACGATTGCTTATAAAAACATTATTATATGTGTGTGTGTGTGTGTAAGGTCTTATTTCTAAGTATGCAATTAGCAAGCGTTAATTCTAAAGCAATATTTGAGGATATCTCCCATTAATACTCATTAAACCAAGATTTCCTAAAGGTTATATTATCCCTTCCGAGCGTTAATTTCAAACATCATGGAATGTCATTCGAGCATCGTCGGGTTGGCCCGTTCACGAAATATTCAATACTTAATTCTGCAAATGAGTCCGACCGGCCATTTCCCTATTCCATACTTAGCCACTTTCCCGAAATTCTGCAAATAGACAAACCGCTCGTTGAACTGCCCCATCATTCCCTCTTTTGTTTTACGCATTTTGCAGTAAAAAATTCTGAGACATACAATTTGACCGTCAGACACTCACCTCTCCTGAGTATCCCCTATAACCCTATTTTGAAGCTCATCCGACCACTTTTCATACTTGGCCATTCCTTACTTTCTCTTCCCCGTCTTTGTCACCTCCACACTTGTTTATAATAAAAAATTGTTTATAAAAACATATATATATAAGGTCTTATTTCTAAATATGCAATTAGTAAGCTTTAATGATAACATCTCATCATGCAGGAACCGTATAGATTGTCATTGATGAGCAAAAGGCTCAAGGAGATCTCCCATTAATACGCATTAAACCAAGATTTGTGGAGGGTTATATTATCCCTTCCAAGTGTTAATTTCAAACATCATGGAATTTCGTTCGCACGTCGTCGAGTTGGCGCGTTCACGAAACCTCCAATCCTTAATTGTTCTTCGCCGTACCCACCACCTTCGCATTTCTAAGTATGCAATAAGTAAGTTTTATTGCTAACATCTCATCATGCAACAGCCATAGAGATTGTCATTAATGAGCGAAAGGCTCGAGGATATTTCCCATTCACACGCATTGAACCAACATTTGTGGAGGGTTATATTATCCCCTCCAACTGTTCATTTCAAGCATCGTCTGGAGAAAACGGGCGTTCTCATAAACTTGTGTCACCAGCTCGACAACATTTCTGTGGGGATACAGTGAACATCTTCGGGCGCGAGGACCAAAACTTCCAGTGGTCCAAGGCATATTCTTAATACTCGTCCCCTTCCGCCTAGAATGAAATAATTTGGACCTCTGGTATTGCTCGTGCAGGCTGTGTCGCTAAAGTTTTTTATTGTAAGGAGTTGGTCTCTTGCTGCGTCGAAAAATATATTTCAGGCCAAAGAATTATTCCACTGCAGGACCGCTCTTTTATTTCTTTGTCACCTCAAGTATTCCGCCAGATGTTAAGATTGTCAGAGCCAACATTGATGTTCATAGGAGAAGACTCCAAGAAGTTCCTAAGAAAGCATAATAACAGGTTGGACCTCTTGCCTGAGTTCCTGGAAGACCTGATCGTAGTTCCTGAAGATATCACAAACTTGCAGGTACATAATAGAGATATTTCAAGAAACATAGAGATACAGTAATTAACAATTTCTACTAATGAGAGAAATGTACAGAAACTGTAAAAATACAGAGTGAATAAACTCGCTAGAATGTTGGCATCTTATCTCTGAGAAGAGATATGACGGCTACACTCATTCACAAGAATATGTCTTTACAATGAGGCTCCAAAGGATATTTTAACATAAATAATAAATGATAAAACCTTAAACATCCAAAACCCTAACTCCGGAAGATGAAACGCCAAAAGGTTTGTGGGCCCCGATGGGAGTAGTTCATACGTCAACTTCCCGAGGGTGTAACTTTTACATACGGTCTCCATTTGGGGCGTTCAATACCTCATCAAAAAGGTATAGATGAGGAGCACAACTTATGTTGGGGGTAATGGCTTGTCAATAAAAATTCCAGGTCCCCCAAAATTCCAAAACAATACTGTTTAGGGCCTCAAAACGGCCCCGAAAAAATGTAAAAACTGCCAAAATGGAAAACTAATCTTTGAGCCAGTGGAACAGGTGGGTGGTCACCGATATCCTCCTGAATCAGTGTAGGGGTAGAGTTCTAGCCAGTATTATCCAACTCTTAAATTGAAATGTGTGACAAGGTCTTCCATATGGTCTCACCCACCCATATAGTTGCATTGTGAGGGGGAGTGGAAAAGCCACCCCAAAAACCTTTGCAGCAATCGAAAGAAATTAGTGAGTTCGGGTTGGTTTTCCATTATGCATACAAGTTAGGTATTGGTTCAATGAGGGTGAAAGGTGCACATTATTTTCCCTAGATTGGTTATCATGGGGCTTTGCTCGTGTAGGTTCGAATCTACCATCCATGTTTCCCTTATGTCCATGCTTGTAAATGTGTATTTGTTAATTTACTACTATTATTATTATTTTAATAATTTGTAAGTGTGTGTGTGTGTGTGCATGTGAAATTATTTGTTTGTATACAGGGTTTTTGTCCAAGAAAAATCGAAGAGGGTTATGGATTTTTCTTAAAGAACTATTGGTCGGTTATGTATGTTTGATAGTATAGTTTCAGAAAGATTGCAAGTATTTGTTTTGGCAAGAGCGGTGGGTAAAATTTTACAAACAAAGGAGTCCAACATCAGGGGAATGAAGTGAGCCCGGGATCGGGTTTATTATTCTTAGGAGGGTATTTTTCCTATTTTGTTTGTTTTTAGGTGGTCACGGACAAGGGCGATAGGTCAATTTCCAAGCTCAAGTGTAGCCACCAGTTTCATCTAGGTACGCTTTCGTTTCTCTAGTTTTCTTCTTTATTTTATTTTTTCTTTATGTGGTTTTCCAGACCCAAGAAGGAAGTGTGTTTTCATTTTTGAACTTCTCACCAGTCACTGAATATTTCTTACACTCTATTAATGTAATTCCCAGAAGTGCCTAATGTCTATCTCGCTCTAGCTAAAAATTGACGGGTTTCTAAAAATTTAAAATATATATGTATCTAATAATTCTAAAAACAAATTAATAATTTAAATTTTATGTTTTTGTTTTATTTTCCATATATATATAAGCAAATGGGTAGTTTGGAAATCTGATAATAATAATAAATATATTGTCTTAATATCAAAAAAGAAACCCTAGGATTTAGATTTACTTTCATTTCTACAAGAGAAGAAACCTTACGATTTAGATTTACTTGTGTTGCTATAATAGAATTGGTAGTATATTATGTAGGATAACTCTATTAATTTCAATAAAACTTTATTTATTTATTTATTTATTTATTTATTTTGATATGATTTAGTTCTCATACACATAAAAAGTTGTTTCTTACTCATTTTCTTTTTCATAAACACTTGTTTATGTTATCTGTCATTTTAACTTTTTGACCCTCTTGCAGGTGAGGACTCTTACATGTGTGCATGTGGATTGAAAAGGTGGACAAGGGGCCAGACAAAGTGTAGGATATTTTTCTTGCTACTCATTCTTTTACCTTCTAGGTTTTCTCAAGGGTTTTGGGTTACTTTTTTTTCTTAGGGTTTATGTTTATGGGTTATTTCCATTTTTTTTATTGTTCTAGCTTTGGGTTAGTTTTATTTTTAGGTTGTTTTAAGTTTAAATGACCTGAAAACTACATGATATTCTCCTCTGCGGTAGGGAACTCAATTCCATTCCAATTTGCAGGGCCCTAATCATTGGAAACCCTTTTTTATCGTAAGTAAAAAAGGAATTACTGTAAATGTGTTGAACTTGCATAGAATAGATCTAGCTAAACAATAATACACACATTTGCAGAGAGAATTGGAGAAAGAAGAAGAAGGAGAGAAAGAATGAAAGAATTCTCATTAACTATATTCCACACTCAAAGAGTGAATAATTTACAATAGATATAGGATACATGAGTAACTGATGATCCATAGTGGTGGTCTAGAGTGATCTGGATACACACTAGTAGTTACGAGAGTGAACCGCCACCTAGTCTAGTCTCTCAGGCGGTTACGAGAGTGAACTACCACCTAGTTGAGTTAACTAGTCAACTTGTCTTCAGTTAACTGAATGAACAAAGAGTATTGAGCAATTAACTCAAGGAAACAAGGGTAATGCATCAGTCTGGTGATGATCCCAAGACAAGTGCACATTAGTTAGTGATGATCCCAATGTTGCATGGTGACAAAACCAATGCAGCATCTAAACTCAACTCAACTAGCCAGACTGAAGTGTCAACTGAATGAGAATATTCTCCAGGTGGAATATTCTCCCCTAAAATATAGGAGACTAGATAATGTCTAATTATGCCTAATAAACAAGGAAAAACCTTAGGAAAAATAACTCCAACACCCCCTCTGAACATCACTATGGTGAAAATAAAGAATGGGTCCCAGCAACAAGGCCATGTTAGGTACCCAAATACAAAAGATACACTGAAAATAAAGTGAGGAAAGAGGGAAAACCTCATGGGAAAAACCCCCCCTAAAGGTACAATGTATGTAAAAATAAGAACTACAATTGCTAGGCAACCGTGTCCTTCACTCCAAGACGACTTCACAGAGAATGGAACTTCTTCTCAATGAAGGTCTTGGTGAAGATGTTTGTCGTATGTTCTATTAAAGGACAAAATTGTAATTCAATTATCCCCTCATGTACTAAGTCACGGATGTAGTGCATGGGGATATCGATGTGCTTCGTCTTCTACCTCTGAACTGGATCTATGCAGAACTTCAGAGTGCTTTGGTTGTCACACCAGATGACGATCGACCGATGAAACTAAATGCCCAACTCAATGAGAAAATGTTGTAGCCACATAGCCTGAATGGTTATGTTGACTACACCTCTGTACTCTACCTCGGCTGAAGATAGAGCAATAGCAGCTTGCTTATTTCTCGACCAACAAATAGGCCCAGAACCAAGACTGAGTGAGTAACCAGATGTGGACTTGCGATCAGTGTTATCGCTAGCCTAGTCGGAATCAGTAAACCCGATGAGATCTAATGTAGATTCTACTGCATAATGAATCCCAAAAGTGATGGTGCCATGTACATATCAAAGGATACACTTTGCAGCCTTCCAATGTAGCTCATGCAGCTCCTGCATGAACCTGAAAATTGTGCCAACTGCAAAGAAGAGGTCTAGTCCGAAGTGTGTGAGATACAACAATCTCCCCACTAGTTGTATGTACAGTGTATTGTCAACCAATTGAGTCTCCCCTCCATCCTCAAGTTTGACTCTTGATAGGAAAGGAGTCGGAGAATACTTGCAGTTTGTCATGTGAAATATCTCAAGGAGATCTCGTGCATACTTGGCCTGAGACAGTTTGATGCCTGATGCATCCTGACTGATCTCGAGTCCAAGGAAAAAGTGTAGCAGACCCATGTCCATCATCAAAAACCTGTCATGTAGAATCCTCTTGACTACCTAAAGTTGAGCACCTGGTGATCAACAAATCATCGACATAAAGAACTAAAAGTAGAAGTGAATCAGTCGTCCTAAGCATGTAGACATTTGGGTCTGATTTACAATGTACAAAGTTATGTGACAACAGGTAGGAATCCATCTTATCATACCATGCCCTCGGAGCCTACTTGAGGCCATAAAGTGACTTCTTCAGTCGACAGACCAAAGATGAGTCATGCATATATCCCTGGGGTTGCTCCATGTAGATCTCCTCAGAGAGATCACCGTGAAGAAATGCATTCTTCACGTCCATCTGATGGACTTCCCATCCTTTAGTTGTCGCAATGGAAAGTGCCAATCGTATGGAATCCATCTTCGCTACTAGAGCGAAGGTCTCATCATAGTCAATACCATGAACCTGCTGAAAGCCTTTGGCGACAAGCCTAGCTTTGTATCTGTTGATCTATCCATTCGCTGCACTCTTGGTCCTGTAGACCCATTTTCATCTGACAAGTTTCCTCCCAGAAGGAAGGGGAACCAAATTCCAAGTCTGGTTCTCGAGGAGGGAGTTGTACTCCTCCTGCATGGCGAATTCTCAAAAGGGATTTCCAGTAGCCTCGCCATCAGACTGTGGATCTGAAGATTGAACCAAGAAAATATGTCTGGAGGGAAATGGTTTAGTGGTAGTGAGTGCAACAGGAGGCTCCTCGAAATCAGACCAAGTCCTCCTAGTATCGTTTGGATCACCAATGAGATCCCCTGGAGCCTCAAGAGTAGTTTGTGCCCACTTGGACCTCTGCTCTAGCTCTGCAACTGCATCTGGATGCTCTGACTCTCCAACCGACTGTACTGACTTTGAATCTAAATCATTTGATTCCTCTAAATCAGAAATATCGTCTGAAGAAGATTCGTCATGTGCATGCCCATCATCTCGAACAGGTGGAAGAGTGAAGGTGTCTGCATCTAGTTGTTGAGGTACATGCAAGACACTTTCCTTGAATTGGACACTATGCTCAATGATGATCCAGTCTGAGGAAATATCAATAAGCCAATATCATTTCACACCGTCAGGGTATCCAACAAAAATGCACTCAGTGCTCTGTGGTTCAAATGCCTTCCTCTTTTCAGAGGGAATCTGGGCCCATGCACGTGAACCAAAAATGTGAAAGTGGGTCACTTCCGGTTTGAGGCCACTCCAAGCCTCGTAGGGGGTCTTATCCTTGAAATATCTATGAGGAGATCTATTTTTTATTTATATTGCACAATTAAGTGCTTCGACCCATAGTCTCTGTGGTAGTGACTTTGCATGTAGCATGCAAGATTCCATCTCCTTTAGAGGTCTATTTTTCCACTCGACAACTCTATTTTGCTGCGAAGTATAGGGAACTGTGTGTTGCAACTGGATCCATACCTCATGGAAAATATTATGGATCTCATGATTTACATACTCTCCCCCATTATTAGTTCAGAGGACTTTGATCTTCTTTCCGGACTATGTCTCAACCAAGGCTTTGAAATCTTTGAGGTGTTGAAAGACCTCAGATTGTTTCCTAAGAAAGTAGATCCAAGTAAAACGTGAGAAATCATCAACAAAAATGAGAACAAACCTCGCTTTGATGATGGATGGATGCATAAAAGGACCCATAAGGTCACTGTGGATCAGATCTAAAGGTGTGGAAGCTCATTGAGACTTTCCTTTGTCAAATTTCTCTTGAGGGTGTTTTCCAAGAACACATCCCTCACATACTCCCTTGGAGAAATGGATGTCTGGTAGTCCACCAACTAATCTGTGATTGATAAGTTGTTGCATGTATCTGAAATTCAAATGTCCAAACCTTTCATGCCATATCCTACTACTTTCATCTACATGAGTAAGCAGTAAAGAAAAATTAGGTTCAATGAATTCAGAAAATGTATACAATCTATATTGATGATTTACCTCACTGGTTGCAACCCTAGAGTTGGTTTACATGTCGTAGATGTCCATGGAATTTGGTGTGAAGATGAATTTCTTTCTGGTGCCAGAATTTGTCATATGATACATGGAGAGAACGTTTACAGAAAGTTTGGGAACATGCAACACATTCTCGAAGCTTCCATTGGTGAGTTCAATCCTTCCTTTGTTGGTGACTTCGATAGAAGACTGGTCCCCCATAAGAATAGGAGGACCTTTGCATGCATCCAATGAAGAATAGGTTGCTTCTAAGGCAACCATGTGATGTTATGCTCTTGAATCTACGATCCAAGCATCAGGAGAGGAGTTGATTGTAATCAAGGCATGGCTAGAATTTTCTTTCTTGGAATTCAAATATTTTGCCTTCTTCTTCTTTGCACCCTTGGGGATGCGATCTCCAAGGTTGTTTTGCTGAATTATTTGAGACATCAGATCTATTTTTTTTTCATGCATGTGGATTCCTGATGGAATCCTTTGTGACAATACGTTCATTTCTCCCATTTTCTTCCCTTTTCCCCTTTGGATCCGGAGGCATCGGTGAAGGGTTTTGTGTACCCTTCCTTCTTCGGATGTGCATGATATTTTAGTTTATATTTAACTTTTGATTTCTGATATTTGTGTCTGCCATCATGCACAATGAGTGCATGTGCCCTTGGGCCTTTGATTGTGCCCATGTTGATGAGTTTGGTTTGCTCTTGTGTCATGGATTTGATAAATTCCTTAAGAGAAGGCATATTCCAGGTGGCTTCAGAGGAAAATCTGACATTATGGAATGTGGATACGAATATAGAGAATTCAGGACCAAGCTTGGAGAGAATGGTCAGAACCATTTGTTTCTCATCCTTCGATTTATCAACCCCTCAAGATTTGAGTTGCGACAGCAAATCCTTCAATTTTGTAAAGAAATATTGGATATTCTAGAATATTTTTGGATCAAATGTGAGAAGCTACACCTCCAACATGTGTCCCCTCATCTCATCATTTTTTCCAAATAGCCCTTCCAAGGTGGTCCAGGCTTCATTGGGAGTCTTACGGGAAGATATGTGAAAAAGGAGATCGGGAGAAATAAGACTGCAAATTGTTTCAAGTGCCTCATCCATGCGATTTAAATACTTGGATTTTTCTATTGATGATGTCGGTTCTGTATCTGTATTCAAGGTTAACCCTCTGGTTCGGAGATGTATGGATATTTTCTCCTTCCATGCAAAATAGTTGTAAGGTGTAAGAATGAATTCTTTTTGGAATTCCATCTTTTCGTTGTCTTCACTATTTTGTACCTGCAAAGCAATTTGGTGTAGCTTTTGCTTAGAATTCCATCGGATATGATACCATGTAAATGTGTTGAACCTGCACAGAAGATATCTAGCTAAACAATAATACACACATTTGCAGAGAGAATTGGAGAAAGAAGAAGAAGAAGAGAAAGAATGAAAGAATTCTCATTAACCGTATTCCACACTCAAAGAGTGAATAATTTACAATATATATAGGATACATGAGTAACTGATGAGCCATAGTGGTGGTCTAGAGTGATTTGGACACACACCAACAGTTACGGGAGTGAAATTCCACCTAGTCTAGTCTCTTAGGCAGTTACGGGAGTGAACTGCCACCTAGTTGAGTTAACTAGTCAACTAGTCTTCAGTTAACTAACTGAACAAAGAGTAGTGAGGAGTTAACTCAAGGAAACAAGGGTAATGTTTCAGTATGGTGATTATCCCAAGGAAAGTGCGCATTAGCTGGTGATGATCCCAATTTTGCATGGTGACAAAACCAATGCATCATCTAAACTCAACTCAACTAGTCAAACTGAAGTGTCAACTGAACGAGAATATTCTCCAGGTGGAATATTCTCCCCTAAAATATAGGAGACTATATAATGTCTAATTATGACTAATAAACAAGGAAAAACCTTAGGAAAAATAAATCCTAGGTGTGTGTGAAGTAACTCCAACAATTACCTCTTCAAGGAAATAAAGTTTTGGGTTTTATCCAAATTTAAGAAATTCCTTGATTTTTGGTTTATTAAATTGTATAGTATTGTTTTTGAAAATTTACATTTTAGTTATAGATAGGGACCATAAGGCTCCAGTAATTAGCCTACATATTTGATACCAAATGTAGCACCCATCCACAGGATGCTATGAAATTTTAATCAATCAATAAATACATACATCATAAGCAATTTGTTTTAACATAATTTTATTGATTTTCATTTCTGCAACTTTTCTACATTTGTTCAATGAGAAATATAAATAACGGGATGAATTAAGTAAGATGTTAACTCTAATATTTAAACCTTTAAACATAAGTATGAACAAATACCACGGAAAAATACCTCCTCCTTGGATTTTTGAAGCTCATCAGTTGCAATGTAGTTGCAATGTAGGAGGAAGATGCTTCTAAGCATTCTTTTCTCAATTCTTTTTCCCACTTGCCCAAAGTGAAACAATGAAATTATCCTCTCATCCAACTAACAATAGAGTTATCCTCCCAACCAACTAGGATCCTAGCCGGATTACTAGCTCCAAGAAACCTTTTAGTCTCTTGGCCCTCCATGCCCGTGACTCCAAGAATAGAAATACACATATGCTCTAACCAATATTGTCATAAGAAATAATTCTTCCAAGAATAATCCAACCTCTCAACCTCCTCACCCCCTTCATCACCACTTCCTCTTCCTATTTATCGATTTTCCATACCCACTTCCCCAAGTATCTTCAACCACCTTCATTATTATCCATTGACCTCCCTTATCTAGATTCTTGGGAAAATTTAAAATAAACTAAAATATAAATTACTTACATAAAATAACAATAAATAAAATATGAAGTCTTTCTTCTCATGCTAGCTTATAAATGCAACTGGACAATTTTTCCCAAAATGTACATAACAGCCCACTATACTCATTTAATGCATCATACCAACCATCAATCAAAGTCAAAGAAGATATTTAATGCTACTAATTATTATTTTTTGCAATATAATTTACATAGTCATTAAACTATTCAATTAAATAGTTAATAATATAGTTTGATAATTAATACATTAATTAATTTTACTAGTGTACATGTGTAGGTATGTGTACGTAGCTAGCGGACACATATCTCATGCATGTACTAATGATAAACAATTGTTGCCTCTAGTGCATAGTTCATGCATGATCATACCAAAGCATGCGGGACAACAAATCAAGTAAATGCATCATTTAATAATCTTAACAAACAAATTACAATAATTCATCAATAACTCATTTTCATACTTCAAATACCAAAAGGGAATCAAAAGAGGGTTGTAAACATGGTAGGAACCAAGTGAGTAAACAATAGTGGCACATATAATCCCCAATCAGTATTCTCAACAAAAATTGAAGCATCCTTCCTTCCTAACCTATTTTCATCTTCCATCCTATCATTTTCTCTGTTGGACTAAGCTATAGAATCAACTATATTAACCTAACTCCAGATACAACATGTAAGCAAAAGTGTCATACATCTCAACCAAGTTGGTCGAAAACAACATGGACACAATAAAGGAGGTGAAGAAGCAGTGATCCTCCAAGTTCGACATGAAGGATCTTGGTGCAGCAAACTTCATTATGGGAATGGAGATCAAGATAAATTGAAAATTTAGAAATATTTGGTTGAACCAAAGGAAGTACATTGAAACAATCTTGAAGCGTTTCAACATGCAATATTGCAAACCAGTCAAGGTGGTAATTCTTGTGGGAGAAAAACTAACTATTGAATAGTGTCCAAAGACACAAGAAGAAATAGATGACATGCCATGTGTTCCCTATGCAATTGTTGTTGATAGTCTAATGTATGTGATGGTCTACACTCGAATAGACATTTCTCATGCAAGAAGATATATGTCAACACTTGGGAAAGAGTACCAGACAATTGTCAAGAGAGTATTAAGGTATTTGCGTGGCACAAAATATTATGTTATATGCTACCAAGGGAATCCTGAAGCTAACAGTGAAGTAAGTGTACATGGATTTTTCAAAGCCGATTGAGCTGGAGATATGGATCGGTGAAGGCCGACCAGTGGATATTTGTTCAAGATGTTCGATGGAGCAATCAACTAGGTGAGTAAGCCACAAACAATCGTATATTTTTCAACAACGGAAGATGAATACATGGTAGCCACTTAGAAAAGAAAAGAATCAGTACGGATGCTCAACTGTGTTTAGGGATCGTGTAATATACCTAAAGTATATTACGTTTCTTATCTTGTAATAATATATTATAGGTTTTTTATCATGTAAATAGGCATTATAATGTAAATGATAAGTCATAACCTTTTCCAAGAACATGACTTATCATTCCCCACATGTATTTATGTACATGTATTATATTTCATATGATGTCAAGTAAATATCTAAAATGGATAGTAAATAAAATATTATGTATTATGGTTATATGGAATTATGTCATGTATTCATGATGTTTTCATGAAGTGGACCACTAGATCCACTGTATTTGCTATCAGAGTTGTATTTCCGCTAGCCCGTGGGCAACTTTTCAGTTGCTCAGTTGTTCCCCTGATCTATGATTAAGTAGATATTGTTGCAGCATAAAAAAAATAAAAAATAAAAAGAGAAATGAAAAGAATATATATATATATATATATTTCAAATAATCTCCAGGTTGGTGGCCCATTCTTTTCTCTTAATAAAGAAGAAAATAAGGGAGAAGAAAAAAAAACAAAGCTTGGTTTCAAAAAAACCCATGGTAATTGCTCATGGTATTGGGAAAATACTATAAGGAAAAGAAGTAAAAAATAAAAAGAAAAAGGAAGGGTAAAATTAGATTTTATCGTTGGTGATTTACATGTCCATGGTTTTGGTAAACCATTGGCCCGTGGTTTTTTATATTACTATTCTTATTAGCAAGTGATATAGAAGGAGAAGTATTTCATAAAGAGTGCTTTGGAAATTGGGAAATAATATTTAATTACTTTATATTAAAGTATTAATATAAAAGTAAAATACAATTGGTATTCCCTACCATATATAAAAAAAATATTACAAAGACAAACTTTTTACAGTGGTAATTTTTACTTACAGAGGTAACTTCACCAAGTTGAAATGGAAAATAAGGTTCAATTCATTTTTGGTTATCTTTTGGAACCAATCAATATTTTCATACATATGTTAGGGGGGATCCAGAATGAGACCATAAGCATTGCCATTGACCTCGCTAGTCGTTGGAACTATATTGATATTAAATTGGCAAATAAATTACAACTTGCGGAAGAGGAAGTTAAAAGATCTCTTACACAAGAGTATGAGGATGATGATGACATTAATAATTTAGAATTAAGCATCAATGAATACTCCCCAAAATGTAATTTTTTTGTGTTACAAACCAAGGAAGTGGATGTGCTCCTAGGGAACCTTTGGTTGAAATCTATTGGTACTTTTACCATGAATATTGATAAAAAGTACACAGAATTAGAGAACCTAACCAATAAGTTAATGTTGTGAGACATTAATTCAAAACACCTTTCTCTATCATCGAACTTAGATCAAAATGAACAACAAAATCATACATAATTAATGGAAAAGTTAAAAGAATTGAATAAAAATATTATTAACAAATATGAATAAATTATGCAAAATTGAATAGAATTGGAGAAACAAGATGTAGAAATTCATAAATTTCAACAACAAATTAAAGAGTCACAATGAAAAAATAATAATATAAAAAGAACTCATAAAAAATAGTCTGAAAATATCAATAAAGAACTATTGTCCAAAGATGAAGAAATTTCTCGTTTGATAAATCATAATAAAAGTCTACTTGTAGATATGAAGAAATTGAATAATAAGAGGAAGGCACAACAAGAAACCCAAACCATGGATGAGGGCACTATCACCGACTTGATCAACATGGAAAAACCTAATGTTCTTAACAATGAAGTTGTATCAGTGGAAGTGTTTCCATAAGTCGATTACAATTCTATGATAAAACAACATCCACAGATTTAGTTGAAGTTGGCATATTGTTGATCGCCACTAATAAATTCATAGGTCAATTGAAGGATGTTGTCACACCAATAAATACAAAAAAATAAGATATCATCATGATGATTCAAGTAAATCACAACAATACTAAACCATACATTAAGAAGAACAAAATTCCTAAGCATCCAAAGATATATTTTCCTTGAAGTCAACAAAGAAGAACATATCCAGAATCTTATAAGAGATCCATAAAAAATCCCCCTTGGATGGATTGATTCTTTTTCGATGTGCCAATATTGTTCGAGACTTCAATTGTCATATTGTGTAATTTCTTCAACTTTATCTAATCGATAATAGTTATAAAAGAACGTCATTCTATCAAAAGAGTTTCTTGTTCCCTATGCTTTGAGGACAAAGCCTTTTTAAGGGGGGAAGACTTGTAATATACCTAAAGTATATTACATTCATATCTTGTAATAATATGTTATAGGCTTGTTATTATGTAAATAGGAATTATAATGCAAATGATAAGTCATGGCCTTTGGTCAATGATAAGTCATCACCTTTTCCAAGGACATGACTTATCATTCCCCACGTGTATTTATATACATGTATTATATTTCATATGATGTCAAGTAAATATCTAAAATGGTTAGTAAATAAGATATTATTTATTATGGTTATATGGAATTATGTTATGTATGCATCATGTTCTCATGAAGTGGACCACCAAATCCACTTCAAAATGGATTTGAACAGAGAGCTATGAAGATAAATTATGACAGTTAAAGCACAATATTCATGGAAAAAAACTCGTCTTATCATTCTAGAATGAAGCATATTGATATAGAATACCATTTCATAAGAGACATGGTGGAAAGAAACAAAGTGTTGTTGGAGAAAGTAGACACGTTGGAAAACATTGCAGACTCTTTGACCAAGTCTATGAGTGTTGTGAAGTTCTCTTGGTGTAGAGAGGCAATGGGCATTGTCGCCCTGGGTCAATGAATAGATGTCCAGGTTCTCTTGTATCAACAAAGAAGACAACAAGCGGGAGAATGTTGGGTTGTTCTATTATTTATAGTGAAATAATAGTCATATGATTGTCTAGTCGAGGTGGATTGACTAAGTGAAGGATCGACCGATGAGTTAATCCGACTCAATGGTTAATTCGGCGATCAAAGTGATCGACTGGGAATTCGAAGTCGGAGTCAAAGTGATCAACAAGAAATTTTAAAGGTCGGTCGACAAGAGGTCGTGAGGAGGTCGAGTTGCAACTGACTAAATATTGACTAGAGGTCCATTGGTAGTCGACTATAACAAAATCCTGAGATTCGTAATATTTGTAACCAATAATTTGCGTGGGTTTGTAACCATTTTTGGGCACCATGATTTAGGTTTTTTCATATTGTAAATCCTATAAATAAGGTGTGTTTTAATTTTGTCATGTTGATCAATCTTTAGAGGTTGTTGGTTATGTAGATGTAAGTTGAATTGGCTACAGGGTTGTTCTTGTGTAAAGAGAGAGAGTATGATGGAAATTGTGTCTTAGGTGTAGACCAAGTTTAGTCATGTAACTCTTTATTTTGAATGAATAACACAAAAAAAGAGCAAGATGCTCAACGAATGTTGGTTTTCTTGTTTGGGTTTCCAAGGTAAAATTTCCATGTATTGTGTTTTTCATTTACTTTCTTTTTTAAATCTATCTTCTCTTTCCTATTAGGTTTAGTGTGGAAGTGTATTTCCTATCACTACCAACTAACTAACGATACAAAGTAGCATTGAATTTAGGAGTAGTACAGGTGGCAGCAATTTTGACTCTAGACTAGAAGCGAGAAGGGGTTGGTTTATAATATTCCATGTGAAATTGACAAAGAAGGTCATGGGCATACTTAGATCAGGAAAGAAAAACTCCTTCCCTGGTGTGCAATACTTGGAGGCCAAGGAAATAATAAAAATATCCTAAGTCTGTCATTTCAAATTTCCTTTTAAGGATGGATTTCACATGGGTTAAAATATTAGGGTCACTATCAGTGAAGAAAAGGTCATCAACATAAAGAACAGATATTATGATATGGCTTCCTATTTTATTGGTATATGCATTAGGGTCAGAATGACATCTAGAAAAGTCGGTGTCAAGGAGAAATCTGTCCATTTTGGCATGCCAAGCTCGAGGAGCTTGCTTAATACCATAAAGAAATTTCTTAATGCAACAAAAAAGGTTGGAGTCATTCTGGACATAGTCAATAGGTTGTTACATGTAGATTTATTCTTGAAAATCCCCGTGCAAGAAGGTTGATTTCACTTCCATCTGATGGACCTCCTATTTATGTGAGGTAGCAAGGGCTAGAATGAGACGAATAGAATTCATTTTGACTATGGGAGAAAATTTTTCATTGCAACCAATGCCTTCAACTTGAGAGAATCCTTTAGAAACTAACCAAGACTTATGTTTTTCAACACTTCCATCTAATGCATACCTAGTTATATACACTCATTTACATCTAACAAGTTTTCTTCCCTTCGAAAGAAGTACAAGATCCTAAGTATTGTTCACCATTAAGGAACGATATTCTTCATTCATTATTGTATCCCAATTTGGATGGCCATAAGCTTTTGCAAGTGTATCTAGATCATGAGTCTCTTAAACTTGAGCCAAAAGATAATAGTCTCGCTATAACTGTGAACGTGTTTGATGCTAATCTAAAGGATCATCGACAAGATCACCATTTTTTCTCGTATTGAATGGACCCATAGAGGAAATGGTGGTGCTAGTGTAGGTTCATGTTCAATGGACTCATGTGGAGAAAGGTGAGTAGGAAGAGGTAGATTTCCAGCATCATTGTCATCATCTAAAGAAGAAACCAGAATAGGAACAAAACATGGGACAAACATCGAAGATGGATCACAAGTCAAAGATGGCACAAACATTGAATTAGGCTCACGGACCAATATATTTTCACCAAAGTTAACATCTCTTCTAATAATGATTTCATTGGAATGAGGTTGAAGAAGTAGGTAGCCTTTAACATCTTCAGAATATCCAACAAAAAGACATTTCTCACTTTTAGGCCATAATGCTTTCATTTTCTCATGAGGAATGTGAGCCCATGTTATACTACCAAATACATAAAAGTGGCTTACATCTCACTTTATTTGATTCCATGCTTATTCCTTTGTTATTTTTTTTTAATCCTTTGTGGGAGTGTGATTTACTATGTAATTTGCACAGTTGACGGCTTTCGCCCAATAATGCAAACTTGATCCTTTAGATTGGATCATACAATTAGCAATTTCCTTTAATGTGTGATTATTTCTCTCATAAACACCATTTTGTTGTGGTGTATATGGAACAAGATTTTCAATTTGAATGCCTTGTGTAGTGCAGCAACTTGTAAATTTGTTGTTCACATATGCACCTCCATTATATGTTCTTAACCTTTAAAGTTAATGTCTGGATTATTTTTCTACAAGGGCTTTGTAGGCCAAAAACATGTCAAAAACTTCACTCTTAAGTTTTAAGAATTAAACCCAAGTGCATTTAAAGAATTCATCAATGAAAGTTAAGAAGTAAATGCACCCAAATAAAGAAGGAGAAGAAAGCAGACCACGCAAATCAATATGAACATGATACAAAGGGGTTGAGGCATGTCAAGCATGTTTGTAAAATTGTCCCAATGATTTTTTCCAAGAACACAACCAACATAAACACCATCTCTACAAGAAATGAGATGAAGACCAGTGACCATATGTTGATTACATAGTTGTTGCAATGAGTGATAGTTTATATAACCAAATTGTTCATGCCAAAGTTTGCTCAATAAGTTGTCAAATTTGTAGAACTTGATAATATCATCAACAATTTTAGTTGCTAGGACATGCTTAGGATCTTTTAAATCGTTGATTACAATTTGGTTAGGTGAAAACTCCACGGTTTTACCTTCACCTGATTGAGTGGTCTAATACATTGATAGAAGGCTGTAGGAAGACTTGGAACATATAATAAATAATTGAAATGACCCTTACCTACGTGAATTGTTCCAGACCCTACAACACTAAAATATCTTACATCACCAAAAAATGTGTGTTTTGTGTTACATTCATTCAGTGCAAAAAAAATGGTTTTATCCTTAGCCATATGATAAGATGCTCCAAAATCATTAGGCCACTCGTTAGAAGAAGAAGTAGAAGTTGCATTGAAGGAGAAACCAAAAGTAGAAAGTGCATGTCCATGAGAAGAAGATGTAGAAGAAGAAGAATCAAGATTGATGTTGTGTTTCTTCATTGTTTCTTCTAAGGCCTCCATCTTTTTAAAACATTTAGACTCCAAATGACCATCCCGCCCAAAAAAATTACAATTCATGTCAGTATTCTTACTTTTAGATTTTTCTCCTTTGTCTCCATTAGGAGTAGAAATTGGTTGAGAGGGTTTGGGACCCTTGTTTTGCTTATTGTTGCAGGGATGTTGTTTCTTGGGATATTTGGACTTATCTTTCTACTAGGCCACTAAGGTTGTGTTAGATGTAACTACATTGTTAATTACTCCAAGTTGAAAAAGTTTATATTTCTCTCTGAGAAGAGAAATACAAAAAGACTCAAGAGTGGGATCTTTGAAAGAAGTCCCTAGAGATTTTCTGGTGGTGTAAAATGTAGATACAAAGATAGAATATGCACTACCAAGCTTAGCAATAATAATAGATATGCATATGCCATCCTTCAAATCTATTTTACAGTCTTTCAGTAAAATTCTAAGTGTTTTGAACTTAGATAAATAATCTTCAATGCAAGGAAAATCATTGGGACTTAAATTCATTAACACATTTTCAATTTGGTGGGATCAAATCACATTGTGTTTACCAAACACAACTTCAATCTTATTCCAAGCTTCATCTAGGTCATCAATTCCTTGAAGATGAAATCGTAAATCAGGAGAGAGGAACATTTTGATTAGTCCATGTGCTTCATCATTCTTATTAGACCATTTAGATTTCCTCTCAGCATCAATGGAGGCTTGTTTTATTCCCAAGGTAATCTAGTACAATCCTTTACTTCTTAGTACATCATCCATATGGGATTTCCATGAGAAGTAGTTGGTACTGGTAAAAAAAAAAGAACTTGGAGAAGCCATATTAAAATATGTAAATGATAGGGATTCAAAAGTTGAAACTGACTATCTTGATGGAAATCTCTTGAAAAAATAGGTTGTTTAAAAAAAATAGCACTGAAAATGGACTTTGGATGTGAAAGTTATGCCTTTTTTTTTTCTAAAAAGGCATAAGCGATAACCAAAGTGCCACGTGGCAGATAGAAATTGGCTCACATGTTGATGTCCTTCCTTCTCTATATGTGTCTATAAGTTCACGCTTATAACTAAGTTACTTATGAAATGACTGACTTTTATAAAATAAATGAGAATCACTTTTATAATGAAGTTACTTTATAATAAGTCGCATGCAAAAAATAACTTAAAAAAATATTAAAGTAATTTTATGGTGATTCACTTTTATAATTTAAGTGAAATGCACTTTACAACAAAGTTATGAGATAACTCAAAGTTGCATGAACTTTTCAAAAAATAACTCAAAAAATAGAGACTTGAACTCAAAACCTCTTATCGAATAAAGCAAGTTTCAACCAAGTGAGCTAAAGTAAAATATGTAGCAATTGTAATGAAGGAGGACTAGGGTATTGCTGAGCTAAAGTAAAATATGTAGCAATTGTAATGAATGAGGACAGGGGTGGTGTTGTTGTTGGTATTTGCCTCAAAGTGTGCTTACCCAAAAAACACGGTTGCACACAAAAAACAAGTGAAATTTAGAAGAAAAAAAATTGAATCTCAACAAGAATGGGGTTAGATATTGGTTAGCTTACCCAAAAAATGCAAGTTTTTTGTATGTTTCTGATTTGGTAAGCTTGCATATAGCATAAAGCAAAAATCATACGCAGGAAAAAAAAACACTTTTCGCTCTATTTATGATTTGTTGAGATCACATAGAGCGCACAACAAAGAGCATACGTAGACCAAAAAGAGTAGTAAACCAGGAATAAAAATAGAAAACTAAAATAATAACTCTGTAAAAACTAATTAAAAGGGCGTATTCCAAATTTATACCTTCGAATCTGACAAAAATGGTCATATATTGAGAAAACAAAAACCTTTTCGAGTAAAATGAAAAGTGTTTCCAAGTGAAAGAGGTGCTCTAGTTATAATGAAATGGTTCTCTTATCCCAAAAATGGAAAAAACCAAAAATGCAGCAACACGACCTCGAATATTGATCTACAACGGAAGTGGGTCTTCAAACGGGCTCTGATACCAAGTTCGACAAAACAAGGTATTCCAACTTGGGTTGAACACCTTCAATAACCAACCCAACCAAATCAAATATCAATACATTGATGTTTCTACATGGTTAAAACCCTCGAAGAGGGAAACAATGCACAGCCCCAACCAATGTCGCCACTTGAGGTAATATATTAATGCAAAAGAAAACTATTTTACAAGAGAGTTTCTCGCAATAGATCATCAAAAAATGATCCCCCGTGCTCTTTAAATAAATATCATGTACCAATTGGGTGTTAAGTCACTGATCAATGTAGCCATTAAGATCAAGGAGAATATAAGTCATTGGGTCATTCTATGTTTAGAACATATCGTGACCATCAGATTACATAACTACAAAAGCATACTAATGCATACTAAAGAAACACACTTTCACCTAAATACACATTATATCAACTTGATATTAACTAACTCCTAAGTGTCTAAATATAATAATGGGCGGTGTTGGCCCTGTTTCCCCTTTCAAGGGAAACTACTTCCAGACCACCCTCTCAAGGGTGCATTGATGTTGCTTGAATGAGATATCCTACTCATATCCACTAATTCCAGCTTGATCTTCCAATCTTTCTAGCCTAACATCATCCATGATCTCCTTTAAATAGTTCTACCATGGTATATCATCTCTTATGTTTTACAGCTCAGATAATATGTGCTCACACACATGGTATTTTGTGCTTCTTTAAGTTGATGTGTTATGATTTCATGTGATGGTTTCCTGCTCATAAGTGGTGTGATATTTTCTAAACTATCATGAAAGTAATCAATATTGACCTTATATATTATAACACTTCTTAACGCTAAGCCCAGGGGTTAGCTCATTTGGTCTAGAGCCAAAAGTGAGGTATTATGCCTGATGTCGGTCACAGGTTCGACTCTCTTAATTCCCGGGATGAGGCCCCATAATCAGAGCCGATGATTTACCCCATTTACCATCCATGAAATGTGGGGAAGTACTAGGAGGATTTCCCGCGATTTCTTCCATCGGGAAAAAAAAACACTTCTTAATGCTAATAATTTTATATTTTGTCTTGTTTTACCATGAGAGGACATGTTGTGCTTAGATAAATTTTGTCATGACTTAGTTCAAGAAGTACTATTATTAATATAGTTGAGTAGTGTGTCTATATCCTAACCACATCTAACACTTTTCATCATTTCCCTTCACTATTGTCCCATTCATAAAAATAAATACTATCTATGCTTATATTTGACTTATCAAATGTCATCTAGCAAGGTCTTCTTGAAAATATTTAATCTAAAGTCAAAATAAATCCAAAATGGCTAGAGGTGAAGAGAATAAATGTTAAAAATGAAAAAATAAAGAAGCTAGAGCCATGCCACCTCATTAAAAAGGCCCATCCCCAAGGTCTTATGCTAAAAATGCATATCTAAAGAAAAAGAACTAAGAAACATCAAAGAAAATGTAAAAGGGGGTAATAAAAAGGTGTCGAGGTGGTAACTCTAAGCCAAACTCCCTCTTAAAAAGATTACAAGTTCAAAAAATAAAGATTCCTATCTCGAAAAGGCTAGTTGGACAAGTAAAAGACCTCATACCTCCTTAAAAATGACTTCTATGATCAAAATATAATGTTTACCTTCCTTTTTCCATCAATTATTCATCAAATCTTCCTAACTCTAACCAAATTACTTAGGAAATACCTTTTTTCCTAGCCATTGACACATGTAATAGGGGTAAACGTTGTCCTACTATGGTAAACTTGGGAAATTTATAAAATTAACCTGCATTAAGTTGCTTTTAGAGGATATTACTTGATGTTTGTTTCCTAATGACTTGTTTTGAAGCTTGATGCATCATTATAGGTGGGCACACCACAATGAAATCTGTGCATTATGCCTTGAGATTTGTCTACCCACATTGGGATATGTGATAGTGTATTGGACGATGGCATGGCTGCCACATCATTATCATATGCCACATGGACCATTCCTAGAGGGTACACTTTTTTTCTTGGACCATTTCTTGAGGTGTTAGCACATTTTTTAGGGTGGCCAACTTCAGGCGCAGTTATCTTTTTACATGGTTCCTGGAATTTCTCTAGATCAATGTCATGGGAAGAAAATTTTCCATGGGATTTTCGAAATGGGGTTATAATATAAAATCGAGAAAAATCGACGTAGTTACACTCCTACTTAAATTTGTTGCATGAAAATTATCGTTGTGTTTTGGAGTCACACATGTAAACACGTGGAGGGCGCATTTTCTCTCTCTTGTGGATGTACCTCTTCTCTTTGACTAGTCCACCAATGTGTTTGATTTAGTTGAGGTGGTTATTTCATGATATATTATTTTATTGGCTCAAAATGGTTTTAGACCATGGTATTGAAAGTACCTCTTGTTTTAGCTCATGTTTTTGTTTGAGCACATTGTATTGAAACATGGTATTGTACTAGCACATAGTTTGCTACTCATGGTTTTGTGAGGCTCCTTATCTATATAAGGAGGGATCCTCTCTCATTTTTGCATGGTCTTAAATAAAGTGGAAGAACTACTTGCTACTTGTGTTGTGAGATCTTTTATCTTTTGAGTAATGTTATAGGGTTTTATAAACAAATTTGAGTTCCAAGCCTTATTGAGGAAGGAGCTATCATAAAGGAAGATAATTCATGTGTTACAGAAATATTCGCCTACAAACATGTGAACTTTCCCTTGGATTACAAACCCCTAATACCAAGACATAAAAACACAAGTGGACACTAACATCCCTTTGAATTTAGTTTAACTAATCAAAAATAGAGAGAGGGATAAAAGGTGTGATGCACCTAGTTTCGAAGTTTGTCCTCGTTGCTTCCAATCTGAGCTTGATCTCCAAACCCCTTAGCACAACTTGATACCTGCAATGCAATAGACAGCAAAGTAAAACAAAAAACTCCTACTCTACAAGATTAGATCAAACAAATTCATATACAAAGATTGAAGGAACAATATATCAGCACATGCAAGAAAACACAAGCTTGAAGGAAATAGGCCAAGTATATTAAAATGAGAACCCAAAGAGAATGCTTACAAATATGGATGATCATGCAGCACTCCTCCAAGATCTCCTCGTCCAGACCCCTGCATGAATCCCAAGATCATAAGTGTGATATATATGTATGTCCTCCTTTCTCCAGAATCAATGGTTTGATACCTCTCATCTTCCTTCTCTTCTCCATGGAAATCCCTCATTATATAGGATTTGGAGGATTAACCACCATGGAGAAGATCACCCATTAGATCCATTGAAATGGGATCTCCAATATTTTTAGGGAGAAAATATATCTCTCAAGGATTTTAAGGAGGAAATATCTCTCAAGATCCACCAAATTAGGATTTTGGTTTGAGAAAATATCTCAACCATCTATGAGATTCTCAACCTTTCCTTGATATTAGGAAACTAAATGTGAGGTGGATTCTCACACTAAATAAATTTTCTTTTTATGAATATTAATAAATAATTATTGTGCACATAGTATTTTGACCTTCATATCATATAGTTTTCCTCCTCATTAACTAGGGATTGTGACAAATGTTCTTCCATGGTGTCAGTGTATCTAACACTTTTATGACACTTGTGACACTTAGGCTGAGGTACTTAAGTGTGGAATTTTGATGTCTAACAGATTTCCCCTAAAGTGTGAGGTCAGAAAAGAAATTGATGGTCGAAACACTTTACAATTATTCAATGCAAGGTTGTGGAGTTGGAGAAATTGGAAGAAGTTGCAAACAACCATCAAATAGTATTAATATATGTTCCATTTCCGAGGCAGGAATACCTGTGATCGGAATACGAGATTATTCAAAGCACGATCTCTAACCAATACACTACAGATCCATGAAAAATATTGACTAAGGATATGGACACTAGAGATACAATGTGGATCCAAACCTCCATGACATGAATTGATCATAGCCATGAAAAATACACAGTGGAGCTACGAGATGAAAAAACATAGTCACAGACCAATACAATGTGGATCTATGTGATAGTATATATATCAGCATGTTCAAATGATCTCCTTCACAGCCTGGGAAAAACAGATAACAGAGTGAATTTTCAACCCAGGGTCTTCGTCTAAATCCCTATGTGGTACGAATATAGACATGTGAATAGATGATTTGATGTAGAACATAGTAGAAACCACTTGATTACCGATCATTGAGGTAAATCATTAACAAGTGCTAGGGAAATCACGAATGATGTCAATGACTTCCAAGGTACCTTAGTACATTCCAGAGAATGTGAATAAATGAGTTGAGTTCGAACATTCATGGAATCATCTAATCAGAGGTTAATGATGTAAACCTATTGTCGGAAGCGAGGAGGCATACCATTGAGGCATGCAGGTCCCAAGGTACTAACTGGTTTCTAACCCAAATTCCCGGATGATGTGTTGAAGTCGACAGGAAAATACTCGTCGAAGGAGGGCCTTGATGTATCCCCCATCATTGACATGAAACTGACACAGGAAAGTGATGTAAGATGGTGAATCGAATGAGTATGGACTGACATGGGAAATGGAAACTGGAAACACTGTAGATGGATGGTTTGAAGTGACACTTCCCTTGAACATGATGAAGCACGAAAACTAACTTGGAAACATTGACTCGGCGAGTACCAAGAATGTAATGTGAAGGAAATAAGAGCACTCTTAGACTCGAGGAAAAAGTATGGTAACACATGGAATTGGTATGACTAGGAGACAAGTGGACCTAGCTGTAAGACGAGATGAAAAAAAGTTCCATGTTCAAGGGTGATAATAGCTGCCATAAAGGATTCCCAAAAACTTGACTTGCTTCCTTCAATTTTTCCCCCACCCAGATAGATGAGTACCCCTTTCTTTTTCTAAGAGCTTGAGGAGGATAACAGATGCTTGGTATAGATCATCCTTCGGATGATTTCCTCGTCATATGTTTAAAGAACCTGAAGAAGGATAAGTTTGGTCCCAGATGAGTTCTAGAGATTGGACTCATCATAGGTCCTTCGATGCATAGTTTTACGAGCAAAAAGAAGGTAAACTCGGTGGTTTTTCATGTTTAGAGAGTCTGAAAAGAACTTAAAGGTGACTCCATGGAGGAATTTTTCGTAAGTTTAGTCTCCCAAGCCCGAAATAAGTGTAAAACAATATAGGGGAGAACCCTTCTAATCATGCTTGATTAGAGTGTTCATTTTTCGTAATTATTCTCGCGAAGCCGAAAAAAGATAAACTACCACTCCAAATATTCCCTTTCAAACCTTTTAACAAATGTGAAAGGAAGCAATATCACTTGGTAATATTTTCATGTTTAGAGAGTCTGAAAAGAGCTTAAATAAAAATCCAAGGGGTTCCTTTTTCATATAACCTTTACGAGTCCGAAAAAGTGATAAAAGTATACTCAGTCACATTCTCATGTATTTATGAGCACAAGAAAGAATAAGGACTAAGCTCGGAATTAGTTTTTCATTTTTACACAAGCTTGAAACAAAATTAAACTGTGCTTGTAATTTCCAAAGGTTTTGAGGGATACCCATGGATGGTTGGTACTCTACCCCTAGCTTGAAAATATAGTGGCTTAACTCTAGAATTATAATCAAAGGCTGGAGACATGTCCCCCCAAGCTTTGTTTCATTCGTCGACTCTTATATTGTCACCAATTTTTGTACCAGATGGAGAAAAAGGATAAGGGCAGATGAAAGGAAGGTTCAAATATGAGACCTAACGAAAGACTTGACTCAACATCTACAAGATCTAGCTAAAGACTCGACTCGATATCTACGAGATCTAGTGAAAAGACTCGACTTGATAGGAGAGGTGACTTTTTCATTTTTTAATGAGCTTGACACATGAAAAGAACTATGCTCATGGCTCTCGGTTCAATCCTTGGATTTCTTTTCATTTTTTAACAAGCTTTCTACAGAGAGGAAAACTATGCTCGTAGATTTTGTTTCATTTTTAACGATATTTCCACAGAGAAGAAAAATTATGCTCAGTTTCATTTTTTAACGAGCTTGCCACAGAGAAGCAAAAATGTTCTCAAGACCTTTGTTTCATTTTTTAATGAGCTTTCCACAGAGAAGAAAAACTATGCTCAAGATCTTTGTTTCATTTTTTAACGAGCTTTTCACAGAAGAGCAAAACTATGCTCAAAACCATTGTTTCATTTTTTAACGAGCTTGCCACAAAGAGGAAAAACTATGCTCAAAACCTCTCCTTGATCATGGCTTCCAAGAGGAAAATACTCTGGAAGGAATACATGCCAATGGACAAATGTCGACCATGGATTCCAAGAGATCTTCTCTAGATGGAAGAAAAACATTCTGGAAGGAATACATGTTGACGGCCTCGATAAGGATACGGAGATCTGGCTCTAATAGCCCTATCGAAGAGATTACCATGTCAACTACCGAATCTAAGTCAGGAGAAGGGAGAGATTCCCTCTCGTGTGGGGTTGAACGCATGGGGCAGTTTGTTACATAATTGACATGCAATGGGGCAGATATCATTGACATATATGGACCATTTAGGGAAGGCGGATGGTTGACCATCAGATGAGGGTCAATGAATGAAATTTGGTCGATCGTTACTATGTTTTTTTTGTGAGGAAAAAATATCACTCGAAAGAGAGTGGACAAAAAATATCTCATAACGTAGACATAGTCTCTCCCAAGGAGCAGGTTAAATTTTAAGGGGTCGTGAACTACCATCACATCGACGTAGATTTTTTTTTCTCCCAAAGTAATTGGAAGCTGAGGAAGGATCCCTAAAGGTAGAGTAACTCTTATATCAAAGGTCAACAGATTCTGAGTCACAGGCGCAAGCTGCGGTGAACCAAAATCTTGCCAAGCATTCATGGATAAGATTCTGACATAAGCATATTTGTCTATTATAGTGTTAGTAATATTCCTATCACAAACATGCGCGGTGATTTGTAAAGGCACGTAAGAAGGAAGACGGGGTTCTGTCAAATGATTCATTATAATAGAAATCATTTGATTTCTTGAAGGGGGTGCCATTGGGATGGGAGGAGTGCCCCTTGTCTGGGTGAATCAGTATTAACAAGGTAGACTTGAGCTACATCCTCACTCTTTGAATGAGGAGTGGGATCGACCAATGACGGAACCGGATCAACCACTTTGTTTTCACTCTTCAAGGGAGGAGTGGGATCGATCAATGACGGAACTAGATCTACCACTTTGGCACTCTTTAGATGAAGAGAGGGGCTTATCGATGATGGAAATAGATCAACCACTTTGGTTTCACTCTTCAAGGGAGGAGTGGGATCGATCGATGACGGAACTGGATCAGTCACTTAGTCACTCTTCAGATGAAGAGTGGGGTTGATCAATGACGGAACTGGATCAGTCACTTGGGTTTCACTTTTCAGATGAATATCTAGGCTAATCGATGACAGAAATGGATCAAATACTTGGGTTAGTGGTTTGACCAAGGATGAAATCATATTGACCACCTAATCAACCGAACTGATCAGGGATGGAACCAGATTGACCAATCCATCAACTAATGACAGTTCAGGAGAGATCTTATGATAACCACTTGGAATTTGAATCTTTTCCAAAAGATAAGAAACCTCATCCATACGAGGGAAAAGGTGAGAGTAATGATCACCTTCGCATAACATACAAGGAAATTTGACAGTTCTATTATTCTTAACAACCTTAATGTCACTAGTTGATGGGGTGTCACTAGCATGTTCAACATGAACTAATGGTGTGGAAGACCACATTTCTAATACCTTGGGGAGACCAGGGAAATCCCTCAAAAAGTGGTCACCCTTACAAATCTTGCAAGGGAATTTGTGTTTATGATTATTTGTTTTAGACCTGTCGACTTTATGAACACTCCCAGTACAATTAGTAGTAGATGATTGCTCGGATCCAACATGACCTAATGCAGTTGGAGGCTTGGTCTCTTTCTGATTCGTCTTCTTCTTCCCCTTTCATTTCTTCTTCATATTGACCTGGATACTTGCTTTAGAGCTTTCACCATGCAAAGAAGGAGAAAGGGAAGGAGACATGATGGGTGAATAAGGACAAGGGTCGATATGAGGTTGATTTGTGGGTGGTGTTCTTACATACGAAGCATTAGGTGCATTCAAAGTACTGGGAAAAGTTGACATCATCGGAGTGGGGAAGAACCAAAACGATAACCCGATGGTGAGTCCTGGAAGACTCAGTGTGGCAATGCACGGAGGACCAATGTTTCCAAAAGAAGGAAAGGCGAAAGGTTCCTTGGGAAAATGGGTTCCTTCATTGGTACTCCCGGGAATTGACGCCATTGACACTAACTCGACTTAAGGTCCACTAAGGAAATTAAACAGCAGATGCTAAAAATCTAAGAAGAAAACAATCAAACAAACCTTCCCATAATGAAACCATTAGTTGGTGATGAAATCCAACATCGCGATATCAATATAGGAAGGGTTTGGGACATAGCAGGTGGATCAATTACGTTGGTGACCTACTTAACAAACTTACGCCTTAGTGCAAGTTCCCACACGGTTTTATCCATGGGTGTACCCTCCAAGGAGCCCGAGTGAGTTTGACCAACGTCTGACCCAGGTATGGTGAAGACTCCCCTTCATTGTCGCCTTGTGTATCAACCTTGCATATATAGGCCACTAAGGTTACCAACTCGCAGTCAGCCTCCAGGCAGGTACAGTCGACAGTCGGGAAGGAACATATGGGCACGATAACAAGTCTGAAATTCTTCAAGATAACTGAAGACAAGTAGACCGGAATACTACTAAGGACCTCGAACGGATTCAAGATTCATGAAGCTCTGAGACCAAATGACACCAGTCGTTTCTCAGGAAGAACCCCCAATATACGATCTTTCTGCTACATGGATTAAGCTTCGGAGGGGAAATATTTATTGCTCTCCTGCACGCAACCTCGTGTTTAACCCTTGTGTGAGAGGGGGATCCTGACTATTCTTATACGAACAATTGGATTTACCACTCCCTAGCACAAGATTCTATGTTTGCCTGATGGCTTTGGAAAGTTATCCTCACAACCTATTCCAAAGCCCTACACTTTAAGCTAATGTAGTTTCACTACCAGATAATATAAAGTGTCTAATCAATTTTATAAGTGCTTCATTTTAGTGTTGTTTTTTACTCAAGGGTGTGAAAGTGAAACTTATGATGTTTTAGATTCAACTCCAAAAGAATGCAGAATAATGAGATGCAAATATTTTTCTTCAATGAATCCTACATATGGGATGGAGAAGAGGTTCAACTTTCTTCAAAAAAAACACTCAATTCCCGAATGCAATTTTCTAAATGCAATCTACTACACTAACCAAAAGAAAGAACACAATTATCTTCTTTATTTGATTTTAAAAGAAAGCAAATGCAAATCCTTTAATGCTTCATTACTTTCAATCAAAATGAAAAAGTCGAATGTAGATACAAAAGACATGAAGCAAAAAGATTTCAAACAAACAATGCACTCAAAGGATAATGAGAATTGAAAGAAACAAGTATGGTAACTCGTTCAATCAAGAACTCAAAGATGCAAAAGAGAAAGAAGATAAACACTCACGAAAATCCTCAAACAAAGAGCAGCAAGAAACAAAAATCAGGCTAGGTTGTCATAAGAGTCGTAATCATCCAGAAAAGCGAGATGTTTCAAATGAAGACAAGAAGGATCAATACCAAGCAAATTTTGCAAACCTTAGTTGATAAAAAGTTCTAAACAGTCAAGCAATCTGAAATATTTACAAGATGAAGATCAGATAAACTCAAAAGGCAAAAAGAACCAAGGGATCATGTTAACCCAAGGGGACCAAAACTAAAAGAAAATTTGTAGACTCAAAGGATAAACAGAAATGAGTGATAAATACCCAACTCTTATAAAAACAAAGTCAAGAGTATTCAAAGGTCTCTGAGAAAAAATCCCCTTAGGATCAGACTGAAAAAAAGTGAGCAGAAAGGGGCAGAAAAACCTTGAAAAGGAGATCAGCACGCTTGTTTCCAAAGGGACACAGTGCTACAGAAATCTGGTATACACTACAAGGGAGTGTTGATCCTAGATCAGTGCTCTGGTGTACACAGTAGAGGAGCATTGCCCTTCCCAAAAACTCAGAAAAAAAAAAGGCTAAAAACTCAGAAAACTTTGCCAAAGACTCTGTGAAATCCTTAATGAAGAAGAGAGAAAAGGGAGTAGATCATAAACAAACAACAAATAATATCTAAAGGTGAGCAAAAGCTCAGACGATCCAAGGAAATAAAAGTCAATGTCCTTCCCCAGTGGAGTCGCCAATTTATGTTACGAAAATATTTCCCTGTGGACATGTGAACTTTCCCTTGGATTACAGACCCCTAATACCAAGACAGAAAAACACAAGTGGACACTAACATCCCTTTGATTTTATTTTAACTAATAAGAAAGAGAGAGAGGGAGAAAAGGTGTGTTGCACCTTGTTTTGAAGTTTGTCCTTACTGCTTCCAATCCGAGCTTGATCTCCAAACTCCTTAGCACAACTTGATACCTACAATGCAATAGACAGCAAACAGAAACAAAGAAATTCCATTCTACAAGATTAGATCAAACAAATTCATATACAAATATTGAAGGAACAGTAGACAAGCACACTCAAGAATACACAAGCTTGAAGGAAATAGGCCAAGTATATTAAAATGAGAACCCAAAGAGAATGCTTACAAACATGGATGATAATGCAGCACTCCTCCAAGCTCTCCTCGTCCAAACCCTTGTATGAATCCCAAGATCATAATTTTGATATATCTGTATGTCCTCCTTTCACCAGAATCAAAGGTTTGATACCTCTCATCTTCCTTCTCTTCTCCGTGGAAAACCCTCGTTATATAGGATTTGGAGGCTTAACCACCATGGAGAAGATCACTCATTAGATCTACTAAAATGGGATCTCCAATATTTTTAGGGAGAAAATATCTATCAAGGATTTTAGGGATAAAATATCTCTCAAGTATTTTGAGGAAATATCTCTCAAGATCCACCAAATTAGGATTTTGGTTTGAGAAAATATCTCAACCATCCATGAGATTCTCAACCTTTCCTTGAGATTAGGAAACTAAATGTGAGGTGGATTCTCACACTAAATTAATTTCCTTTTTATGAATATTAATAAATAATTCATGTGCACATCGTATTTTGACCTTCATATGATATATTTTTCCTCCTCACTGACTAGGGATTATGACAAATGTTCTTTCATGGTGTCAGTGTATGTGACACTTTTACAACACTTGCGACACTCAGGGTGAGGTACTTAAGTGCGGAATTTTCATGTGTAACAGCATGTGAGGTATGAATTGTATTTATATTTCACTTCTTTATTGAATTTTAAGCTAGACTTTTAGTGTTAGAGGTGAATATCCTAGGGTTTCATTTCTTTGTGTATGGTTCACTTTATGATACTTAGGTTGATTTCTATGGAATTAATCTCCCTTAATCCTTGCTATATTTCACAATATTTTAAGTTTGATTCTCTTCTAAGTATTCTATATGATAGTTAGGTACTTCAACAACTAGTTCAAGGGGACAATTTTCAAGGGTTTCTAGACTCACTTGATTTTCCTCTCTTTTTTAGCCATCTCAAATTAATTTTCCCTTTCTTTTAATTTTTGTTTCAAGCAATCTAGGGTCTAAAAGGTTTAATGTTGAATAGATTGCTAGATCCAAGTTTAGTTTTAATTGATAGATTTTGTTTAGCTTGAATCTCACTTATGATAACCCTTTGTCTCATGTTACATAATATCTAAGGTTTGCATAAGTGAGCTAGTATTCGACTAGCTAAAATTGGTTTAGATCTTGTTTAAAGATGGCAATATTTATGGATCTAACCTTTCACCATGAATGAACTTTAATGTGCTTTATCTACATAACTTTATTTGAGTTTATTTCATTTCATATTAAAACTAGAAACACCAACATTAAATTCATGGCATGAGTTTTCTTAAAGCTAGTTTTCATTCACAACATGGTAAAGGATCTAACATCTCATCTTAAAAGTGAATACTTTTGCAATATTTGGCACTCTATATGATCATAATACCTTTTGAAAATGAATCAATGCTTCAAAATAGTAGAACAACTTGGTCTCTTGGTATAATGCTTCATATGTTGGACTCTTATAATGGTTGTAATCTATGGTTGTGCTTCTGGATGCAAATATTAATGTGCATGGGCTCGATCTTAACTTGTTGATGAGCTGGTAAATGGAATATACTTCATGAATCAATTGTTACACACATACTTGGCACCTTTTAAGCTTGAAATTACACTTAATCAATTGTTGGTTTTCACACTTAGTCTCCATGACAGTGCATTAAGTTATGTTAACCATCATAAGCACCATATAACACTTGAGCAATTTAATATTGGGAATTCCTCTACTTCATACTTATTTGTTTTAATCCTAATTAACAATCCAATATTAATCTCATCACATTTCAAAGGTTGATTTTTATTGAGTAGATTTGTTGTTCCTATGAAATTCATCCATTGTTTCATGGAAATCTGATTTAGTACTTTGTTGTCTTGAGATTGATCTACATCAATAGTTAACTAAGATATATTCCATTTAAAATTGGTACTTAACTTTACATATAAGCATGCTTTAATCACATGATATCTTGTGTTTGATGAAACTTCCTAAAGGGTTGGTCTTTTGATCACTTTTAAACATAAATTTAATTGATTTCAGACTTATGTCTCATTGTCCTAAGGGAACAGTTTATAACAGCAGTGATAACCATCATTTAATTTCACTTTGAACATACTCTAAAATCACATATTATGATGGTAACCCTTTCAAGGGATATTGGTTTTATGACATTGCATATAATATTTGGATGAATTTTGGGCCACACCTCGCTATCCTTTAAGGTATGATATATGTAACAGCAATAAGCTAAGTGGCATTTTTATTTGTCATTGACATCTATAACCAACACTTAACTCTTGTGAATGGTGAAATGATTTGATGAATTCTATGATTCCAAAGTTTCATGGTCACATTGTCATTGTGGACACCACTCTATGTTGATTCAATGGACATAATCACTTCATATGAGAACATTATTTACACTTGAGCATTTCCATGATTGATGTTACTTTTGACTGTTAAGCAAATCCATTTCACCTATGTTCCATTCTCATTCTATTGGTTTTCCAACATAATCATTTTATAACCAGCACATTTGTTTCATTTGCACATCATTAAAGACTTGTTAATCTAGACAACAGCTTACATGCCTTAATTTTTTTTCAACATTACGAGTAAGTTGGTGAAATTTGCTAGTTATCTTGGTCAGTCTAGTCCAAATAACTCTCCCACAACTGATTAGGCTAGATAAACCATAGGGATCCCCCCCTAGGCTAGGATATATTAGTTTGCTTAGTCTGAAGTGTGGGGAAAGGATTCTGAGGTGATAGTGTGTAGCTTGCTTGTTGTACCTCTACGCTCTCTTGCCAAGGTTAGGACTTTTCCTCTTGGGGTAGAGTTTGAGAGATAACAAACCCCTTGCTAGCTCCTCCTCTTGGGTAGGCATATACATTGACCAAGCAATGAGAAATCTTAGTGTAATTGTTGATGGTCCAGACAATAAGACTTATGTGTCAATTGCGAAAGCAAGCTCTAGGATGACAAAATTTTGGTGTTGGCCAAGTGGGCTTTACAACTCTAAAGTATTTACATGTTTGGTTCCTTAAAAGAAATCCAATTCTCACTTTGTGCTTTAAAATTAGCCTTGCACACACCTACTAATTCTTATTTCTATCTATACTTTTTTACTCCCATTGACTTACCTTTCTGGACATTAGAAAATTATGTTATCTTGTTTTATCTTGTTTTGAATTTGAGCAACTAGTTAATTTTTTTTTACTAGTATGTCGACAATAACCCTATTATTAAAAAAAATGAGTATCTAATTATTTGAGGTTATATATCCCTCCATTTGAAAGTGGAAATCTACATTTAGGGATTTGAAGAACTTTTATATTTTTACACAATTTCAAGGTTTAATATTTTCAACTAAATATTGGTAAAAAAATTACATTGAAATTAGGCTTTTGCTACTTTTAGTTTAGTTATTTGTTTACTTAAATAGAAATGTTAGGTTTATGACTTCCCTTGTATTCACCTCTTGATGTAATTTCGATCTATTATAACATATTCTATTCATGTTATTTTCTTTAACTTATTGACACAAAGCTTTCATTGTATATGGGTTTTGTTGAACTATATTGTATAGATTTATAGATTCAATTCTAAAGGAAAAGCATGTGAAAGATTACTTTCCTTGTTGCCAGAGTTAACATACATAAATGAGATGGGGTAATACTAAGAGGAAATTCAATCATTGGTGAACCCATTTAAACAGCATAAGTAAATTGCATAAGGGTGTAAAGAAAGAAAACAAAGGAGTAGATAAAATGGTTATAGTAGGAGAAAGCCAAAAAATAAAAATAAATAAAATAAAAAATAAAAATAAATAAAATAAAATAAAATATATGTTTGTCAAGACTCTTGAAACCACAAGATTCAAATCTACAAGTTACTAGTTACAAACATATTCTTGTTAAGATACCTAAAACCGTAGTCTATGAATCTACCTACTGCCAAGTGCAAGACAATGTTTCACTCATTGTTACTTAAATAAAAAATAGGTTTATCTTAAAATTGACTTTCTTGTGTTGTTCCCAATTATCTTAGAACCATATATTATTCAACTAAGTTGATTATGTGATTAATGATATTGTTTAAATATGTAATTGATTGATAAGAAAGGAGGTGGGTAATTGATGTCACACTCATCAATGCCATGACGAGAGATAGATAGTTATCAATGGTCCCAAAATTACAAACCCAAAATTACAAACGAAGAGAAAATTGACGAGTCCTAAAAGGTGATTGAATGCTGGGACTTAACTTTTACTCTTCTCAATATAATTATATATATGGGTTACACTCTTACATTGTTAAATTGTTTCTGTTGGAGAATGTCGATGAGAGAGGAATATGATGGCTCTATATTGGTGACATTGGTAGATTTCATTCTGATGGTTGCCTTGAGATTATTGACCATAAAAATGACATGGTTAAGATTTAACATGGACAATATGTTTTTTTTCAAGGAATTAGTGTTTCTTACCAAAATATTTCAAATTTGTAAGTTGTCGAGTAGTTTTTTTAGCTGCCATCTCCGAAGACACTTTCTTTTTGCAGGTACAAATAGCTTTATTAGCGAATCACTACTTGGACAATGTCATGTTATATATATATATATATATATATATATATATATATATATATATATATATATTCCACAGTTACCATGTGGTTCTTGTTGTTCCATCCTGTCAAACTCTTGGAAATTGTGCTCAAAAAGAAGGAATTGTTTACAAGGATTATGCATACTTGTGTCGAAGAGTGAAGCAACTAAAGAAGTTCATAGCTCAATTTTAGAGGTATATATGGTATCCAGTACTATTGTTTATTATTACATTTGTTGTAATTTGAGTCTTAGTTTCAGCTATAGTACTCATAAAATCTTGCAATTTGTGTTTTATATGGCACATTGTGTTGTCTTTTATTGCTCTACATATTGTACTTTACTCAGCAAATATAGAAATCAACAAGATTAGGCTCGAACTTTACCCTTCATTGTATTGCATTTCTATAGATAACCTCTCAAGAAAATCCTTGATCTTATGATTAAACTCAAGTGTATCAATGAGTAAATCCATGGATGCACTTTCCCATGGCCTTATAGTTGGGCTTAGAAGTGGACCTTATATAAATCCTTGCTTGATGTTGCTTGGCCCACTGGTCTGGTTGTTATGATGCTCTATCATTTTTTCATTTATGATCACAACAACTTATGATGATATGACAGTCATGATTTCAATGATTCACATTGAATATTTGATTATGGATCCACATTCACAGTTTTCCAATGGTTTTCATTTTAGTACATGGTTCTCATGTTATCATAATTAAAAGTACAAATTCTTCTTGCAATATTTATCTAAAAAAAATATTGATTTTCAGGGCAATGATTTAGGGAATAGGATGCAATGTTCAGCACCATCTTAATCTCTGGAAAACTGTTAGAACCGGTGGAGAAACAGATTTATATTGTTATGTAACAACCCCATACATATAAAATGCATCTTAAACACAATAGTATTCAGAAATTCTTTAGAAATCCATTACAGGCATGATTCATCTTGATGGAGGTATACCAACACACATTGCAGTTTGACAGGCCTTATTGCCTCAAGAGTTGTGACATTGCCTTGGGCATTGTAACATTGCACTGAGTTGTGAGATTGCATCAAGAGTGGTGAGTAGGTTGGTAAAATATGGATGTCCACCTTTGAGGAGCACTCCACTTACCTTGGCACACCTAATTTTCTTGAAGATGAACCTTAACTCAGCATACTTGTTGCAGGCCTGTTTAAGGCAAGTTGGCAATGGAAAGAAAGGAAGTGGATAATGCAATGCAATTGCATCTCTTGAGTGACTTAAGAATCTAGCAATGATGGTGCATTAATTGCAGAAATTACAAGACTTGTTTGCAGGCATTTCAAGGCATTTTGTTTTTACAATATTCATGACGGACCTGTAGCAGATTCTTTAGTATACAATCCAGAAATTTGTGACATGATTTTCCAGCACATCAAGGAGACAGTTCTCAAGTACATTTTGAGTGATATCAAAGGAACTAATGGATTAATCTGGCTTTTCTCATAACAGCATCAAATCAGTATCATATTCCACGTATAGATTGATTTATCTAAGTCTGTTTCAGTGAATGAAATCTGCAGAAATATGTTGACCTTCGTAGTGTTTTCCAATACAAGCCTAATCTTTGGTACCAGTCATCAGAGAAGCAATCAAAAAGGGAATATGCAGCACAGTTCAGCCAGCAGTCATATCAGAGCATTGGTTTAAATTGGCCTTTCTTTCTTCTTTGTTCATGCACCCAGATTTGAAAAGAGCAATTCCAGTAGTATGTTTCCTACATCAAACAACATCTTGAAAAGAGGCGGAGAAGTACCTGGGCCTTGTAGATGAAAGCCCAGCCAAGGAGGTTACATATAATATTGGTTTATGTTTTTAAAACAAGTGAGGTATCTAAAGTAGCAAACCCTTAAAACATGGTCAAATCAGTTAACTTTGTGGAGGAGCGTTCCATTCCTTTGGCATATATATCATATGGGGTCAGTTTTCAGAGAAGTCGTTATGACCACCATTTAGCTCATTTGTTGCATATATTCCCATAATCTGATCCATACTAGACACTTTAGGAGGAGCGGNATCTACATAACTTTATTTGAGTTTATTTCATTTCATATTAAAACTAGAAACACCAACATTAAATTCATGGCATGAGTTTTCTTAAAGCTAGTTTTCATTCACAACATGGTAAAGGATCTAACATCTCATCTTAAAAGTGAATACTTTTGCAATATTTGGCACTCTATATGATCATAATACCTTTTGAAAATGAATCAATGCTTCAAAATAGTAGAACAACTTGGTCTCTTGGTATAATGCTTCATATGTTGGACTCTTATAATGGTTGTAATCTATGGTTGTGCTTCTGGATGCAAATATTAATGTGCATGGGCTCGATCTTAACTTGTTGATGAGCTGGTAAATGGAATATACTTCATGAATCAATTGTTACACACATACTTGGCACCTTTTAAGCTTGAAATTACACTTAATCAATTGTTGGTTTTCACACTTAGTCTCCATGACAGTGCATTAAGTTATGTTAACCATCATAAGCACCATATAACACTTGAGCAATTTAATATTGGGAATTCCTCTACTTCATACTTATTTGTTTTAATCCTAATTAACAATCCAATATTAATCTCATCACATTTCAAAGGTTGATTTTTATTGAGTAGATTTGTTGTTCCTATGAAATTCATCCATTGTTTCATGGAAATCTGATTTAGTACTTTGTTGTCTTGAGATTGATCTACATCAATAGTTAACTAAGATATATTCCATTTAAAATTGGTACTTAACTTTACATATAAGCATGCTTTAATCACATGATATCTTGTGTTTGATGAAACTTCCTAAAGGGTTGGTCTTTTGATCACTTTTAAACATAAATTTAATTGATTTCAGACTTATGTCTCATTGTCCTAAGGGAACAGTTTATAACAGCAGTGATAACCATCATTTAATTTCACTTTGAACATACTCTAAAATCACATATTATGATGGTAACCCTTTCAAGGGATATTGGTTTTATGACATTGCATATAATATTTGGATGAATTTTGGGCCACACCTCGCTATCCTTTAAGGTATGATATATGTAACAGCAATAAGCTAAGTGGCATTTTTATTTGTCATTGACATCTATAACCAACACTTAACTCTTGTGAATGGTGAAATGATTTGATGAATTCTATGATTCCAAAGTTTCATGGTCACATTGTCATTGTGGACACCACTCTATGTTGATTCAATGGACATAATCACTTCATATGAGAACATTATTTACACTTGAGCATTTCCATGATTGATGTTACTTTTGACTGTTAAGCAAATCCATTTCACCTATGTTCCATTCTCATTCTATTGGTTTTCCAACATAATCATTTTATAACCAGCACATTTGTTTCATTTGCACATCATTAAAGACTTGTTAATCTAGACAACAGCTTACATGCCTTAATTTTTTTTCAACATTACGAGTAAGTTGGTGAAATTTGCTAGTTATCTTGGTCAGTCTAGTCCAAATAACTCTCCCACAACTGATTAGGCTAGATAAACCATAGGGATCCCCCCCTAGGCTAGGATATATTAGTTTGCTTAGTCTGAAGTGTGGGGAAAGGATTCTGAGGTGATAGTGTGTAGCTTGCTTGTTGTACCTCTACGCTCTCTTGCCAAGGTTAGGACTTTTCCTCTTGGGGTAGAGTTTGAGAGATAACAAACCCCTTGCTAGCTCCTCCTCTTGGGTAGGCATATACATTGACCAAGCAATGAGAAATCTTAGTGTAATTGTTGATGGTCCAGACAATAAGACTTATGTGTCAATTGCGAAAGCAAGCTCTAGGATGACAAAATTTTGGTGTTGGCCAAGTGGGCTTTACAACTCTAAAGTATTTACATGTTTGGTTCCTTAAAAGAAATCCAATTCTCACTTTGTGCTTTAAAATTAGCCTTGCACACACCTACTAATTCTTATTTCTATCTATACTTTTTTACTCCCATTGACTTACCTTTCTGGACATTAGAAAATTATGTTATCTTGTTTTGAATTTGAGCAACTGGTTAATTTTTTTTTACTAGTGTGTCGATAATAACCCTATTATTAAAAAAGATGAGTATCTAATTATTTGAGGCCATATATCACTCCATTTGAAAGTGGAAATCTACATTTAGGGATTTGAAGAACTTTTATATTTTTACACAATTTCAAGGTTTAATATTTTCAATTAAATATTGGTAAAAAATTACATTGAAACTAAGTTTTTGATACTTTTAATTTAGTTATTTGTTTACTTAAGTAGAAATGTTAGGTTTATGACTTCCCTTCACCTCTTATGTAATTTCGATCTATTATAACATATTCTATTCATGTTATTTTATTTAACTTATTGGCACATAGCTTTCATTGTATATGGGTTTTGTTGAACTATATTGTATAGATTTATAGATTCAATTCTAAAGGAAAAGCATGTGAAAGATTACTTTCTTTGTTGCAAGAGTTAACATACATAAATGAGATGGGGTAATACTAGGAGGAAATTCAATCATTAGTGAACCCATTTAAACAACATAAGTAAATTGCATCAAGGGTGCAAAGAAAGAAAAGAAAGGAGTAGATATAATAATTATAGTAGGAGAAAGCTAAAAAAAAAGAAGAAAAAATATGTTTGTCAAAGACTCCTGAAACCACAAGATTCAAATCTACAAGTTACTAGTTACAAACAAAGACTCCTGAAACCACAAGATTCAAATCTACAAGTTACTAGTTACAAACATATTCTTGTTAAGATACCTAAAACTGTAGTCTTTGAATCTACCCACTGTCAAGTGCAAGACAATGTTCCACTCGTTGTTACTTAAATAAAAAATAGATTTGTCTTAAAATTGACTTTCTTGTATTGTTCCCAATTATCTTAAAACCATATATTATTCAACTAAGTTGATTATGTGATTAATGATCTTGTTTAAATATGTAATTGATTGATAAGGAAGGAGGTGGGTAATTGATGTCACACTCATCAATGCCATGACGAGAGATAGATAGTTATCAATGGTCCCAAAATTGCAAACGAGGAGAAAATTGACGAGTCCTAAAAGGTGATTGAATGTTGGGACTTAACTTTTACTCTTCTCAATATAATTATATATATGGGTTACACTCTTACATTGTTTCTGTTGGAGAAGGTCGATGAGAGAGGAATATGATGGCTCTATATTGGTGACATTGGTAGATTTCATTCTGATGGTTGCATTGAGGGCCTATTCTATTGATCGGTAACATCTTTGAAGGGACTATTTGCTTTTCCCCATGACGCGGGGTACGAGGACACGAACTCTTTCCTTTTCCCATGCCACGAGGTGGGAGGACTGGTTGCATTGAGACTATTGACCATAAAAATGACATGGTTAAGATTTAACATGGACAATATGTTTTTTTCGTCAAGGAATTAGTGTTTCTTACCAAAATATTTCAAATTTGTAAGTTGTTTAGTAGTTTTTTAGCTGCCATCTCCTAAGACACTTTCTTTTTGCAGGTACAAATAGCTAATCACTACTTGGACAATGTCATGTTAGTTTTATATATATATATATATATATACTCCACAGTTACCATGTGGTTCTTGTTGTTCCATCCTGTCAAACTCTTGGAAATTGTGCTCAAAAATAAGGAATTGTTTACAAGGATTATGCATACTTGTGTCGAAGAGTGAAGCAACTAAAGAAGTTCATAGCTCAATTTTAGAGGTATATATGGTATCCACTACTATTGTTTATTACTACATTTGTTGTAATTTGAGTCTTAGTTTCAGCTATAGTACTTATAAAATCTTACAATTTGTGTTTTATATGGCACATTGTGTTGTCTTTTATTGCTCTACATATTGTACTTTACTCAGCAAATATAGAAATCAACAAGATTAGGCTCGAACTTTATCCTTCATTGTATTGCATTTCTATAGATAACCTCTCAAGAAAATCCTTGATCTTATGATTAAACTCAAGTGTATCAATGAGTAAATCCATGGATGCACTCTCCCATGGCCTTATAGTTGGGCTTAGAAGTGGACCTTATATAAATCCTTGCTTGATGTTGCTTGGCCCACTGGTCTGGTTGTTATGATGCTCTATCATTTTTTCATTTATGATCACAACAACTTATGATGATATGACAGTCATGATTTCAATGATTCACATTGAATATTTGATTATGGATCCACATTCACAGTTTTCCAATGGTTTTCATTTTAGTACATGGTTCTCATGTTATCATAATTAAAAGTACAAATTCTTCTTGCAATATTTATCTAAAAAAAATATTGATTTTCAGGGCAATGATTTAGGGAATAGGATGCAATGTTCAGCACCATCTTAATCTCTGGAAAACTGTTAGAACCGGTGGAGAAACAGATTTATATTGTTATGTAACAACCCCATACATATAAAATGCATCTTAAACACAATAGTATTCAGAAATTCTTTAGAAATCCATTACAGGCATGATTCATCTTGATGGAGGTATACCAACACACATTGCAGTTTGACAGGCCTTATTGCCTCAAGAGTTGTGACATTGCCTTGGGCATTGTAACATTGCACTGAGTTGTGAGATTGCATCAAGAGTGGTGAGTAGGTTGGTAAAATATGGATGTCCACCTTTGAGGAGCACTCCACTTACCTTGGCACACCTAATTTTCTTGAAGATGAACCTTAACTCAGCATACTTGTTGCAGGCCTGTTTAAGGCAAGTTGGCAATGGAAAGAAAGGAAGTGGATAATGCAATGCAATTGCATCTCTTGAGTGACTTAAGAATCTAGCAATGATGGTGCATTAATTGCAGAAATTACAAGACTTGTTTGCAGGCATTTCAAGGCATTTTGTTTTTACAATATTCATGACGGACCTGTAGCAGATTCTTTAGTATACAATCCAGAAATTTGTGACATGATTTTCCAGCACATCAAGGAGACAGTTCTCAAGTACATTTTGAGTGATATCAAAGGAACTAATGGATTAATCTGGCTTTTCTCATAACAGCATCAAATCAGTATCATATTCCACGTATAGATTGATTTATCTAAGTCTGTTTCAGTGAATGAAATCTGCAGAAATATGTTGACCTTCGTAGTGTTTTCCAATACAAGCCTAATCTTTGGTACCAGTCATCAGAGAAGCAATCAAAAAGGGAATATGCAGCACAGTTCAGCCAGCAGTCATATCAGAGCATTGGTTTAAATTGGCCTTTCTTTCTTCTTTGTTCATGCACCCAGATTTGAAAAGAGCAATTCCAGTAGTATGTTTCCTACATCAAACAACATCTTGAAAAGAGGCGGAGAAGTACCTGGGCCTTGTAGATGAAAGCCCAGCCAAGGAGGTTACATATAATATTGGTTTATGTTTTTAAAACAAGTGAGGTATCTAAAGTAGCAAACCCTTAAAACATGGTCAAATCAGTTAACTTTGTGGAGGAGCGTTCCATTCCTTTGGCATATATATCATATGGGGTCAGTTTTCAGAGAAGTCGTTATGACCACCATTTAGCTCATTTGTTGCATATATTCCCATAATCTGATCCATACTAGACACTTTAGGAGGAGCGGCCAGATTAGAAGAGGTTCAATGTGTTAAATTTAGAGCTGCTATTAAGTTCCTTTCAATTTTACTAGACAATAATAGCATAAGCAGGATCACTGAAAGAAACACAATCACAAGGTACACAACATTTATCCTGGGAAACCCCTCATGGGGGAGAAAACCCAGCAAAAACTTCCTTAATATAGATTGCCAACACAATGCCAAGATAAAAGACCAAACACTATAGAATATCCAAGACTGAGCAATGCGCCTCCCTCTCCTTCTTCTGGTAACTGGAGCTTCCTTCAAACTTGCACACTAGATGAGTGACTTGAGTGAGTGAGTGAATGAGGCGCTAGCCTCTCTTATTTATACTAGTTGAGCTCTAGGGTGGTGTCTCTTCATTAGGCAGGGCCGACTTCTCCAACTAGTGGCTAAAACCACTCTAATTAGCCCTAGGGGACGACTTCTCAATTAGCATCATTTAATTAGGGTTTTACCAATCCACAAAAGGGGATTTGGTCATAGATAAGTCCCGACATGATCAATCCACAAAAGGGGATTGATCTATAAGATAATAAATCAATAATAAGTAGAATATTCTTCACAGTTACAATATTTCAACACTCCCCCTTAACAAGAAGGGTATTCTACAACATCATCAAGAGAGAGAGAGGGCAGCAACATCAACGGTATCTGGAACATTGACTGGCATATCTATAAATCATTGGAAGTTTTTCTCATCATCAATAAAATCATCATTCATAGCATGGAGCTGGAGTATCATCATCATCATCATTCATAGCATAGAGTTGGAGTATCATCATCATCATCATTCACAACATGGAGCTGGAATAACATCATCATCACCGTTCACAGCATGGAGCTGGAATCTGAAACATCAACATCAATTAGCATAAAAGCTATAACAACAACAACAGCACTAGGATGGTACAGCATCATCAACAACACGAGGCTAGAGCAACAACATCATCATCAGCACAAGGTTGGAACAACAACATCGTCAACATGACGTTGAGATAACATCATCATCATCATATAGCAACAGAATGAGGCAAGTGTAACAACAACATTTTGTGGTACTCTAACAATCCCTAGGGATCTGCCCAGGAATCATAATATTCCCTAGGATATAAAATCCTAACGGAGCTACCACGTGGGTACTTTGACAGACCGTCCTTACCGGACCTTCGAGATCTTCCCAAGAATCATAAGATTCCCTACGATTATAAAAATCTTAACGGAGCTACCACTACTGACCACAGCTGGCATATACATGCACATGTACTCTGACAGACCGTCCTTACCGGACCTTCAGGATCTGTCCATGAATGATTAGTCCCCTAAGATATAAAATCCTAACTGAGCTATCCGTTGTTGGTCAGGATACCATTGTATCATCAACATCACTCCTCCTTTCGAGGGAGGTCCTTTTGGACTATACCAATCTTGTCTCAAAAGTATTCAAACTTTACATGAGACAAAGGCTTGGTCAACACATCTGCAACATGCTCATTTGTGCCAACATATTGGAGCTTTATAGCTCCCCTCTGCACCATATCACGAATGTAGTGATACTGGATTTCTATGTGCTTAGACTTATCATGGAACACAAGGTTCTCCGTCATTTTTATGCAACTCTGGTTATCACATAGAATCACGGTTTCTTCCATCTCCAGATCAAATAAACCTGTCAACAACTTCCGAAGCCATGTGGATTCACAACTAGTAGAACATGCAGCAATATATTCCGCTTATGTTGTGCTAAGAGCAATACTGTATTGCTTCCTACTCTTCCATGAAGTCATGGCTGACCCCAGACTGAAACAACATCCTAAAGTGCTCTTTCTGTCAAAAACACTTCCAGCCCAATCTGAATCAGTATAATCAACCAGTCTGAAGTCATGATCTCCATCATAATAGAGACCAAAGTCCAACGTACCCTTAAGGTATCTCATCACATGTTTTGCAGCAACAAGGTGAACACGGCTGGGCTCTACCAGATACTGACTCAAGGTGTTCACAGCAAAACATATATCTATCCTGGTATTCATCAAATACATCAACGATCCAATGATTTGTTTGTACAACGTAGCATCAACCAATTCTGACGAAGGATCAACCAGGAGCTTCAACTTTGTTTCCATGGTTCATGGATTTACATTCCAACATATCAAACCTCTTCAGTATTTCAACTGCATACTTCCCTTGGTTAAGGAAGATCTTCTCTGGGCTCTGCCAAACCTCAAGACCTAAGAAATAGTGCATCAGGCCTAGGTCTTTCATCTCAAATTTTGTAGTGAGCTTCTTCTTACAATCAGTGATGAGGTTTTCTTTTCCAGTTAAGAATAAGGCATCCACATATAGTAGCAATATAACTGGCTCATCATTCATAACCTTGAAGTAAAGGTTAGAATCAGTTTTACTCTTGGTAAAGCCCAAGCTCGTCAGGAAACTGTCAATTCTTCCATACCAAGCTCTAGGAGCTTGCTTCAACCCGTACAGAGCCTTCTTCAACCTGCAGACATGAGTCTTTCTATATTCAACTTCAAACCCTTGAGGTTTTTCTATATACACTTCTGCTTCAATGACACCATTTAAGAAGGTTGTTTTCATATCCATCTAGTGTAACTTCCACTTCATCTTGGCTGCAAGAGATATGATGGTTCTAATAGAAGTGTATCTGGCTACAAGAGCAAACGTCTCTTCATAATCAATGCCTTCCTTTTGAGAAAAGTCAGGAGCTACAAACCTTGCTTTATGTTTTTCAATACTTCCATCTGCAGCATGTTTTATCTTGGATAACCATTTGGAATATACCACATCTTTGTTCTTTGGTCTGGGAACTATTTCCCATACATCATTCTTTATAATGGATTGGTATTCTTATGTCATAGCATCTTCCCATTCTTTCTTTTGAATGTGTACAAACACTGGACAGCCAAATATCTTGAGATGGCTTACTTCTGGCTTCTTTCCGGAGAACATTTCTTCGGAAGTTTTGAATCCAAGTGCACTATGGGATAATCTGTTTTGAACATACAGTGCTGTTCTTGTTGCTTCAGCCCATAAGTGCATTGGAAGATCTTGATCGTGGATCATAGTCTTTACTACTTCCATTATAGTTCTATTATTTCTTTCTGCTACACCATTTTTTTGAGGATTGTAGGGAGTGTTGAGCTTCCTCTTAACCCCAGCTTCTTTGCAAAAGCTTACAAATCATTTTGAGGTGTATTCTCCTCCATTATCTAACCTGAGTATCTTGGTTTTTCTTTCAAAGAGATTCTCTATCAAGGCTTTGAATTCCTTGAATTTTTCAAACACTTCATCTTTTGATTTCGGAAGTAAACCCAAGTCTTGCGAGAGTAACCATCAATAAATGACACATAGTATACATACCCACTAAGAGAGGTTGATGGCATTGGGTCACATACATCTGAGTGGATGAGCTCCAAGATACCTTCTGCTTTATTGTCGCTCTTCGGGAAAGGATTATTTATGTTCTTTCCTTGAGCACATCCCTTGCACACACCTTCATGATCAACCTTGAATTTTGGTAGACCTATAACTACCTTGATTGCATATGGTAAGGCTTTGTAATTGATGTGAGCTAGTCTTCTATGCCAAAGTTCACATGGACTCTTAGTGAGCTAGTCTTCTATGCCAAAGTTCACATGGACTCTCAGTGAGTCAAGGCTGCATCTGAGTGACCTTTTAACTTATACAGGCCACCTTCTTCTATTCCAATGACAATTGCATCTTCTATGGTTTTTCCTTTAGGCCACATAAGAACTTCACCATCTATGAATGCAACCTCGAAACCTTTCTTATCTAAATCTCAAATAGAAAGTAAGTTCTTTGTCAAACCCGATACATATAGTACATCCTTCATCTTCATCGGGGTCCCTGAATCAAGTTTGTAGGTGGATTCTCCCCTTCCTTTGATAGGGTACTGGTAATCTTCTCCAATTGTAACTTTCTAGGGAAAGTTATTTTCTATAAGGCTAGAGAGAATGTCTCTCTGACCTGTCATGTGCTTAGAAGCACCACTATCTATCAGCCAAGTGTCCTCTCCAGGTGACACGGATACTGAAAGGGCAGAGAATAAGACATAGTCTTCATTCTTTTCTTTAATCTTTTTGTGGGTGGCTCATCATTTCAACTACATGGGCATGGTGTCTTTTGTTATTTCTCTTCTTGTATTCTTCTCTTCTAGCCGGACAATTCTTAGCAATATGTCCCATCTTTTCACAATGGTAACATTGATAAGAGGAGAAATCATTTTCTCTTCTTTGACCTTTCTAAAACTTCTAGAATCTCCTTGGAGGGTGAGATTCTTTATGGAAATGGGTGAATCTCTTTGGGGAGTGAGATTCCTTATGTAGGTGGGTCTTCTTCTTGAAGTGAGACCTTTTCTCTCCTCCTTTAACATGAGCAGCTAGGGCTTAATCTTGATCTCTTAATAGTACTGCTTCTTGGTTAGCTACTCTTGCTTCTTCTTGAACACATTCTTTCCAAAGACTGTCAAATTGTAGTTTCTCCTTTCTGGCACAAATAGTTTGGATGAAGGCATCCCGAGGTCTTGTGAGACCATTAAGCGCTGTCATTATGAGCTCATCTTCATCTAGGTTGTCTCCATTTTCTTCTAGTTGTTCCTTGAATTGAGAAATCCTAAAGAAATAATCATGAATTGTTTCTCCTTTCTATGCCTTTGTATTCTTGAGTTGGGTTCTCAAGTTCATCTTCCGGTTAATGTTCTTTCCTTCATAGATTCTGGTTAGGGCATCAAACATCTCTTTAGGAGTGTTCTTAGAAGCCACTTGGGGGATCAAGTGATCTTTAATAGAGTTTGCAATGATTCTTTTGGCCCTAACCATATCCTTGTTGTACTTTGCTTTAGTTGCAGCTTCTGCAGGTTCTGGTACATTTTCCTTTATGAACTTTGCAAGATCATTCTCTTCAAGAATGAGTGCAATCCTATACTTCCAGGCTCCGAAGTTATTCACACCTTCTAACTTGTCAACAAGCTTGGTGCATGCAGACATCTTGACCTGGAGCTGGGAAAATGACCAAAAATTGAGTGTGCTCAGAAATTAAATCCGAACTTACCAGGAGGTGCATTGGGCTGAGGCGAGTAGCCTGGTGCAGTCTATTTTCAGAAAATCCAATTTTTACCCCTTGAAACTGAGCCTGCACAAATCTGGATTGGTACTTCTAGTATTGGTTTTGGTTTCCTGGTTTTTGGTACCAGTGAAAACTAGGGTTTCACTTTCCGGAGGTTCTGGCCATTGAAAAGGTGTGCTCAAGCTGCCAATGAGTTCACTAGGCTAGGGCGCACTTCCCTAGATGGTTTTTAGGCTAAAATTTCCTTCCAACAAAAAACCCTAATTTTCTTGTATGGCAACAGTGACATTTTTGGTTACCCAATGAAAGGTGCTCTATTCAGTCAAGCTCTGATACCATGTTAAATTTAGAGCTTCTATTAAGTTCCTTTCAATTTTACTAGACAATAATAGCATAAGCAGGATCATTGAAAGAAACACAATCACAAGGTACACGGCATTATCTTGGGAAACCCTCATGGGGGAGAAAACCCAGCAAAAACTTCCTTCATATAGATTGTCAATACAATGCCAAAATAAAAGACCAAACACTAGAGAATATCCAAGACTGAGCAATGCGCCTCTCTCTCCTTCTTCTGGTAACTATAGCTTCCTTCAAACTTGCGCACTAGATGAGTGACTTGAGTGAGTGAGTGAATGAGGCGCTAGCCTCTCTTATTTATACTAGTTGAGGAGTGTTAGGGTGGTGTTTCTTCATTAGGCAGGGCCGACTTCTCCAACTAGTGGCTAAAACCACTTTAATTAGCCCTAGGGGCCGACTTCTCAATTAACATCATTTAATTAGGGTTTGACCATTCCACAAAAGGGGATTGATCTATAAGATAATAACTCAATAATAAGTAGAATATTCTTCGCAGTTACAATATTTCAACACAATGATGGTTTTGGTATAGATTTCAAGGGACGATGAGAGGACTGAAATGTCAAAAAGAAATTTCCACACTAAAATATACAGTAGATACTGCAAAATACAGGAACCATTGAAGTTCATTGTTTGTATAAAAGCTGTAAAATTTAAAAATCAGTTTGGCATGAGTGTCTCCACTAAGTCAAAGAACTCATACAAGCATGTTGAAAACATAACTTTATATCTCATCCTAAATCATCAAATCAAAATGTAACAACGTAAATGTGACGCAAATGCAGCGTGTATCCACTGGCAAAATAATACAAGGAATTAGATCCGACCTTGATAGTGTGTGAATGCAGCCTTCTCGTGGAATTCGGTCTAGTTTATGAGTTAGAAGAAAAAGCGCTTCCTTATAGGTTTGGAACAGCTTATACAATTCAGCTAGGGCAACACTTAGGATTAGCATCTTGTGGAAGGGTTTGATACATCAATACTGAGCTCTTTACTTGAAAGAAGAATGCATAATCAGGTCACAGTGATTTCTTGGAAAGATTAATCACCTCAACAGAGTTAATTCGACCAAATTCTTGTCATATTAATCAGAGATAAATTAATAAAAACAGAGGTTTTCAAGAAGGTAAATGCCTAATAGCCTATCGGTAGCTCTCACAAATCAAAATGTCAAAATAAGATGCTTCAAGCTTCAAGAACTTACCCCAATTCGATCCCTAGCTGAACTCAAGTCTTTTATTTATTTTTGGATCTAATTTCCAACTTTGATCTTCGAAACACTTGCACGCATTCTGCAGATGACGTTTACAATCTAAAGTGGTCTCTTTTGTATTTTGCTATGAGGAAATTTGTCTTCTTATTGAGTAGGAATGGGGTTTAAGGTTTTAGCCTCTATAATATATATATGTGTGAGTGAGGATGAGAGGGTGAAGAGCAATGGAATCTTTCAGGATTCGTTCTATAATTTTAGGATAAGTTTCCTTCTCCACAAGATCCGCCGCTTACATGATGGATCCTGGGCATATCCAGGTAGATCCTACACACAGGTATGGTGGATCTGGTTACACTGACCCCAACTAAGAAAGGAATTTGATCCTATACTCTACAATCTAGCAAATCTCGTGCCTTAACATTGGATTGAAACTTGAACTACCACTAACCAGTCACAAGGTTAACATCATTTCAATTAAATGAAATGTTAATTTGATAGAAAAGATAAGGGTTAGTACACGAGACAAAGATGAGAAAAGTCAAGGGGACGTGTGTGCAGTAGATACTCTACAGCTGGGACCCTCCCCTACCCACAATAAATCACAATTCAACACACCATTTACAACCAAGCTATATCGTATCATCAATTTGTTCATGCAACAGTTTCGCTATAGACAGTTATTCATCATTGTTCATGCAACAGTTTTGCTATAGATACCTATGAATTTACATGCAAAGGAATTTCCTCACACCTTGTTACTGTCGTTACAAATTTACAGGAATTTTGTGGAAACCAGTGACAGTCTTTGACAGAATTTAACACACAGCATTTTTTCATAATTTCTGCAACCAAATACTTTTATAAAACAGAGAAAATACATTTCTAGTTGCCAAACAATTTGAAATCTAAATGCATAGGCGGAAATAGACTTATATGTTCTAAGGTGCAGACCAACAACCAGCTGAGCAGGCAATTTCCACCCAACCTTAGACAAATCCATAGTAGACACCACCCCCTAGCCAGACTATGATACCACCAGGGTGAAGCA
>JZKD02S1672982.1:317583-328406 GCA_000966675.3 Picea glauca
TTAATATTAAAGTATTAGCCTCTAGAAAGAGAAGTTGGCCTAGATAGTTGACAAGGAGCACTATAAATAGAGGGCGCTTGAGCTCATTTGGAGACACACACTCTCACACTCAAGATAAGTAGTGTGCAAGTCCAGAGGAGGAGTGAAAATGCAATGACTGTAGTTGGGTATTGGTCTTGGTCTGTGGTTTGGGACTTTCTATTTGGTGTGTTATCTTTGGAGAAAGGTGTGCTCTTGGTTATCTATTGGATCTAATGTTGCTTCCAGAATCATTCTATCTGTCACAGGTTACGGTGCTCGGGGGTGGTTGTGTGCCTATGGTTGGGTGATAATATTATGATATTGTCTATGGTTAAACGACCACATCAAATATTTTAACAGGTTATGGGCCCACGCTACCTTCAGAAAGTCTAGTCACTAGAAGGTAGATCGGTAGTTCCTTGACAAGATCATTGTGGCACCAGTTGCAGCTGCAAATAGGGTTTCTGATTTTGTTGTTGCAGCAAACCCTAACCTAACTCTCTAGGAACTTCAAGTGATAATTTTTGCATAACTCTTGGACATTCTAGTGTGCCTTAGCCTAACGCACCTCTTGATACCTTCAGCTAGAAAAATGGTCAAGGTTGAATTTTTGGGTCAAATTCAAAGTCAAAGACAATCATGATTTACTCCATGAACACATAAAACAAGCTAGAAGGAGCTTCAAACTTCATAGCATGGAAGACAAGGATTGACCTCAACCTTGCCAAGAACAATGTTCTAGATATTGTGAAGGGAAAGATCATGGAACCATGGTTTGAAGCAGGAAAATAAAATGAACCTTAGAATGTTGCAACAATGGAGAAGTTTAAGGACAATGACATCAACGCTATGAGTATAATTGTGGACTCTATCAAAGATCACTTGATACCCTACATATCCAATCTTGACTCATCCAAGAAGATGTATGATGCTCTAACTAACCTTTTTGCAGACAGAAATATTGGACAAGTGATGAGTTTGAAGAATGAGATTTGTGACACAAAGATGACTAAGGATGACATTGTAGCCTCATAATTTGTGAGAATTTCTCAGTTAATAGATCAACTACAAGCTATTGAAGAAGTTATTCCAGAAAAGGAAATTGTGAATATAGCACTTAATGTTCTTTCTAGATTACAGGATGCATTTGTTGCAAGCATGAATACAAGAAAGGAGTTTCTAGCGTTGGAAGAAATTTGGACCTGTGGCACACAAGAAGAGATAAGGATAAAATCAAAAGGAAGAGGATGCTCAAGCATATGCAACAAAGTTCAAGAGACAAGAAGGTAAGACAAGATTTGGTTCAAGAAAGAAATTCAATCATAAGAAAGATATGTCAAAGGTAAAATGTTTTGGATGCCATGAATACGGCCACCAAAAAATGGATTGTCCTAAACTAACAAAGAAGAGAAAGGAAAGACACTATGTGTCAGTTGCCAATGATGAAGAACCTTCAAAGAAATCCAAGCATGAAGAAATATATTTCTTCTACTACTACTTAGCTCTTGCAGGATCTTTTGAAGGCAACATGTGGTTGATTGATAGTGGAGCTTCAAGACATATGACAGGTGATAGTGAAAATATCTCAAGCACGAAGGAGAAGGAAAACTCTCATAAAGTTTAACTTGGAGACAATAACTCTTATGCACTCAACGAAATTGAAAAAGATTCTATCAAAATGGAATCGGGCAACAATGTTCATCTCAATAATGTTTTATATGTTCTTGGTTTGAAAAAGAATTTATTATCTATTTCTTGCTTGGAAGACAAAGGAGATAAAATAGCCTTTGTTGATGGAAAATTTCTTGTATGGTCTAAAGATTCAAAAATAGAAGATACTAGAGTCATTGGGATTCATGAAGGAAGATTGTATAAACTCCTAGGTCATAATGCTCAAGCTCTTGTGCATGATGAACTCAATCCTAGTGAGTTATGGCATAGAAGGTATGCTCACCTTCATTATAAATCATTTCCATCTCTAAAGTAGATGGTTGTAGGTATACTAGACCTACAATCAGTACACAAAGGTGTTTCCAGAGGATGTGCACTTGGGAAGAATATTAAGAAGTCATTCCCAAGCAGTGAGAAAATATCCAAGGAGATATTGGATCTGATACACTCATATGTATGTGGTCCTATGCCAGTGAAGTCTCTAGGAGACTCTCTTTACTATGTGACATTCATAGATGACTTCTCAAGAAAGACTTGGATGTACATGATAAAGACAAAAGATGAACTATTTGGAAAGTTCCAAGAATACAAAGTTGAAGTGGAAAACTTGACAAATAAGAAGATCAAGACACTAAGATCTGGTAATGGAGGAGAATACACCTCCAAGGAGCTCGTTAACTTTTGTAAAGAAGTTGGGATTAGGAGGGAGCTAATTTTCCCACATAATCCTCAACAAAATGGAGTGGTAGAAAGAAAGAACCGTTCCATTGAAGAATATGTTCAGTAAATAATGAATGACTAGAATATAACCATGTTTCTATGGGGAGAAGCAACTATTACAGTCGTATATATTCAAAATAGAAGTCCTCGTCGTATATTGAAGAAAATGACTCCAGAAGAATCCTTCTCTAGAAAGAATCCAAGTGTGGAACACTTAAGGATTTTTGGTTGTCATGTCTATATCCATGTTCCCAAGGAAAAAAGGAAGAAGTTAGAACCTTCAGGAAAGAAGGGCATATTTGTTTGATATAGTAATACATCAAAATATTATAGAATCTATGTCCCAGGTCAACAGAAGATTGAAATTAGCAGGGACGTAACTTTTGATGAGAAGATTGTCTTCAATAATCTGTAGAAGATCCCATAGAATCCAATGATTAATAAGAACATGAATATCCTAAGGAAGAAAGTGCATGTTCACCAGAACATCCCAATGAAGAATCAGACCAACCACTTGAACCTGTAGAACCAGTTGTTGTACCCAAGAACGAAAAATGACCAGCATGGCTAGAATCTACCTTACAGGAAGCATAAATACATAAATCTCCCAGCGGCACCTTCAGGGAAAGCAAGAGGCCCAAAAGGTTCTCTAGTTATGCGGCACTCATGACAAGTCTTTTCAATACATAACCTTCCACCTTTGAAGAAGCAGTCAAAAAGAAAGAATGGAAGGAAGTTATGATGGAAGAATATCAATCCATCATGAAAAATGATGTATGGTAAATTGTGCCTAGACATGAAGGAAAGTTTGTAGTAAGTTCAAAATGGGTTTACAAGATAAAGCATGCAGTAGATGGAAGTATCGATAAATACAAGGAAAGATTTATGGCTAGAGGGTTCTCCCAGCAGGAGGAAGAAGACTATGATGAGATGTTTGCTCCAATTGCTAGATATACCTCTATTAGAGCCATCATGTCTCTTGCAGCGTCCATGGGTTGGATTTTACATCAGATGCATGTAAAGACCACTTTTCTTAATGGAGTAATTGAGGAAGAAGTATACATAGAGAAACCTAAAGGTTTTGAGGTACACCCTAGAGAAACGAATGTATGGAGATTAAAGAAGGCCTTGTATGGACTCAAGCAAGAAGCAAGAGCTTGGTAAGCACAAATTAACAGTTACTTGAAGAGACTTGGATTTTCCAAGAGCTATGTTGATCGAAACCTTTATTACAAGGTTGTGAATGATGCACATGTGATCCTACTACTATATGTTGATGATTTTTTTCTAACAGGTGCATAGCCTCTCATTATTCAGTGTAAGAGGGAGTTAGACTCTAAATTCGATAAGAAGGATCTTGGTCTCATACATTATTATTTAGTACTAGAAGTATGGAAGAAGAGTGATGAAATCTTCCTAGGGAAAGGGAAGTATGTTGTAAATATCCTTTAGAATTTGGGATGATGGATTGAAAATACATGGCAAATCCCATGGTGACAAATCTGAGGAAGTTGAGAGACTCTGATTCTGATCCAGTAGATTCGTCCATGTGCTAGCAGTTTATTGGCTCACTGATGTATTTGGTTAATACCCGGTCGGACATTTTATTTGGTGTGAACACATTGAGCTAGTTTCAAGTGGAACTTAGACATGAGAATTGGATAGTTGCAAAGCACATGTTGAGATATCTTTGTGGGATGCTAAATTATGGTTTGAGATATGTCTCAAACAGTGACGTACAACTGCATGGATTTACTAATTCATATTGGGCAGGGAGTGCATATGACAGAAAGGGCACTTCTGGTATATGCTTCAATTTGGGCTCTATTATGATATCATGGGCTAGCATGAAACAAAAGTATGTTGCACTCATCACTACAAAAGCAGAGTATATTGCAACTTGTGATGCTTGTATAGAAGCAGTGTGGCTTTGAAAGCTGGTTTCTTGACTATTTGATCAAGTGTTGGATTCGACTGTAATATATTGTGATAATTAGAGTTGTGTGAATATTTTAGAGAACCTCGTGTTTCATGACAGGTCAAAGCACATTGATATCAAGTACTATTTTATCTGTGATAAAGTCCTGAAGATAGAAGTGATTCTCTAGTACATCTCCATTGATGATTAGACAGTTGATATTTTGACAAAGACTTTGTCCAAGATAAAGTTTGCATACTTGAGGGACAAGTTGGGACTCGTGGATATTTATCCCTTGGTTGAAAGGGAGGAGATGAATTCCACGGTTGGGAGGGAGTGTTGATATATGGCATCATGGATAGTTAGTGTGCTGGTGGATAGACATTCTCCAGGCAGAGAATGGTCCAAGCAGAACAGATTGATGGTGGAAAAACATTCTCCCTATGGAGAATGGTCCAAGTTGACAGATTGTTAGCATATCAGGGACTGGTATTTCCCTAAGGCACAGATTGTGGCCCAATTAGGAAAATGGTCTAGGACCGATAATCTCCTCAAGCATAGTTAATGGCCCGACCAGGTTGAATAGTCCACCCCCTAAGGACATGGTGTATCGATTAGGGTGGTTGATACAGGACCAATATTTTCCAAGGAACATATTGGTAGAGATTGATCTCTAAGGTACATATGGTGTCCACCAATTAGAAAATAGTCCAATATTGACATTTCTGTAGGAATGGTCTCTATATCCCATGGTGTGGATTTTAGCATCTGGGAGGATTGACATCTTCTAGGATGTATGTATGGATTAGAATAATGGTCCTTGTATCCCATTTCAAGGCATTCAACATATGTTGGGACAATCATTCTTATAGGATGTATGTCCAGATTAGAAGAATGTTCCCTATATCACTATGTTGAGTGGGTGACTTATGCGAGACACTCTGTTGAGTGTGTTGAGTTCATCACATGACTTATTCAACATCATGCTCGATTACTCAAGTGGAGTATGGCCTCGAGAGATGATGCAAGTGATGATATATTTTGATATCATGATGCTATCAGATCATACTTATAGTGATGATGATGCTCTTGACTTGATATGTGTGATCATGAGATAGCATGTATGGCTATGATGATGTTACCTATAGAATGGTATGCTTGAGACTATTACAATTAATAAATCCCTAGCTAGGAGTGAGTATTGATATTATGGTAGATATAAGAGGTATCAACCTCCAAGTGTAACCTCTAACAAGTATAGAATATTATGGAAGCAAGAAAAACCCTAAACATATGTGTGAGAACTCTAAAATACAAGTCGGCTCAGTAAAAGAATTAAAATTAAAGTATTATCCTCTAGAAAGAGAATTCGGCCTAGATAGTTGACAAGGAGAACTATAAACAGAGGGAGCTTGATCTCATTTGGAGACACACACTCTCACACTCAACATAAGTAGTGCGCAAGTCTAGAGGAGGAGTGCAACTGAATCGGCTGCAGTTGGGTATTGTTCTTGGTCTGTGGTTTGTGACTTTCTACTTGGTGTGCTATATTTGGAGAAAGGTGTGCTCTTGGTTATCTGTTGGGTCTAGTGTTGCTTCCAGAATCATTCTATCTGTCAAAGGTTACGGCGCTCGGGGTGGATGTGTGCCTATGGTTGGGTGACATAATTGTGATATTGTCTATGGTTAAATGAACACATTGAATATTTTAACACTACTTTCAACATCATAAATAGGATCTCCATCAAAAATAATGCAACTTGCATCCCATCTACATCTCCCAACATGTATGAAATCATCAATATTTTGATCAACCACATCAGATAGGTTATCCACGAGATCATCTGCGTCATCGAAGCTAAGAATTTCTTCATCTTCATGTGCAAGAAAATGATAAGGCATGACATATTCATCTTCATCAAGTGGGAGAAAGGATACCAATGTCTCATCCTGCTCATCCAGATGTTTTACATCCTTAGGCTCTTCTTCTTCTCTGCAACTTTCTTTATGGATCTATTCTTCTAGCACCTACTATGTAGTGGGTGGATGATACTCTTCTTAAGTTTTACATTCCTCACTTATTGTCTTTTCATCCACCGGAAAATATTCTCTATAAAGAGCGTCTCTGAGCTCTTGAACATTATCTTGCAAATTATGAGTAGTTGGTCAATAATTCCTGAGAAATTCTTCAATGAGCTTTGTAGAAGACCGAATACTTTTTGTATCACACAAGTGTGCAAGCCACTTTATTTGAATTTATTCCAGAGAAGATACACAAATTTTCATCAGAATATCTTCATGTAGCACATTTAAGCTTGAAGAATACTTCATATAATTCATGACATGGGTGACTACTAGAGTTGGGTAACCATTGAACTTGGGGCAACTTGCCCTCCACTCCGGAGAACAATGATTTGGATATCTAGGGATATTATGAACATCAATAGAAAGGTACACCTTATGGAATCCTCATGGTAAGTCCCATACCATGGTTCCATTACTTAGGGTAATACCTTAATGGGGTCACCAGATGAACTTTATGAAAATCTCATCAAACATGGAAAATGGAACTTCCTTCAAATGGACTCCTCAGGAAAACTTAAGGGAAAAGGATTTGGAATCAAATCTTTCCAAAGTGTCGTTAGGGAACAAAAGAGGATTCAAAATACTCCTCGAAAACAACACCAAAATGTTATCGCACAAACTGTAGGTTTGGGAAATTCTGACCTGATCCATGGGATGGTGATAACGATGGGAACCTCAGATAAACCCTCCCTTTCTTTTGTGAAGGAAAAATTGAACACAAGGGGGAGTCCCAGGTGACCCTAGGGGAGAAATGAGATGGAAAGTGATACTTATGAAGAGATTCCCCTATAGGTCAAGTTTTTAAGTGAAGAGTGGCTTGACAATGAGCTTCGGAGGTGGTTTATCCTTTTCAAGTGTTTGAGTACCTCTGGAATATGGTTGTACCTGTATGAGACACAAGAAAATACAAGATACAAACTAGATAATCCAATGGACAACCAAGTTAAGCTAGTTGTCCCTATTTGCAGCATTCAACATAAATATATATCAGCAAGTAAAATAGCTAGTTACTGGATATTTAACCATCAAAATTAAAAAAAAATTATTAGACAATGAAGTACTAAAACAATAGATAACTTTCCAATACTTAAGTATGAACTTTGACGGTAAATTAGGGCTGCCAAATGAAGTTATCATCAAAGTGTTAGGGAATCCTCATGGTTGTAGAAAATAATTACTACAGCATCAAGTTCCAACCATAAAAATCAATAAGTAAACCGTAAAAAAGATAGCTCATAACCAGTCGAACAATAATCTAGGTTTAGAAGTCAATTTCCATGGTTGAAAAGTGAGTAAATTATGAAAGAGAGTGAAGTTTGATGCAGCCCTAATGGTTGTAGCATTAAATTTATTTCAACAATGAAATCTTTGGCTAAAATAAGATTCCCTTAAGGAAGAAGAAAGCATATAACATGTAGAAAATATTCCAACTTAAACAATTTTGATATCTCGTAATTATACATATCCCAATGCAATGATTTTACTTCTTCAATGAAAAAGATTAGTGCCTTTAACTATTGGGTTATGGAGTCTTTAAAAATGAAAGAGATAGTTGTGATACTTCCTTGGGGGTGTAATCCCTTTTACTCCCCAAGGAAACCAAGACTAGCTAAGGAAAACCCTAGGAGAGTGTAAACCCTTTTACTCCTCGTAGTATTCCTTTATGCAACAAATTATTCCAAGAAAAATATGATGGGATTAGTGGGGTGTATGCCCTTATAATCCCTAAAATCTTAGAAAGTTAACCTTGTGACCAAGAAAAGAAGCAATAACATGAAAGATTCCTTACCTAGTACAAGCATTAACAAGATAAACTCCTTTTGACCAAGAAAATCCACCATAAAAGCAAGAAATAGCCTCCAAGAAAGATATTGCCTTACTTATTCATCCAATATCCAAAGAAAACCATAGAAAGAGATAGTCGCAAGAGAGATAGAAAAAATTCCCCAAGTAGGGCACAAATTTCAGCCAAGAATCCTCTCCAAGATGGGAGAGTTATGATATGAAAATGAAATGAAAAGATCTCTATTTATACAAATCCTACTACAAGTGTTTGTCCACTTAATTTTAGGGTAAACCACAAAGTAAGGGGACGACAACCCTTAGTTTTCTCCTTTGCTAAAATATCATTATTTAATTCATAATTTTCACATGAAAGAAACCCTAAAAGTATGACATCACCCTTTCTAAGGAAACATTTGGCACTGTTTGTCAAGTTGTTGGGTTGAAGATGAATATCCTAGGCCTCCAAAGTCCATGTGTCTACATGCCAAGCCTCTCCTCCATAATCCAAGATGTTCTTCCTTCAAAATGTGCCATGTGTCCTCATCAACACCAAAAGACTAACCCATGCATGAAATCAAGCCCTCCAATTGTGTCATTTTGGCCTCCAAAGGAAAAACATTGGGCTAGCAAGGGCATGGGAAAGGTCTTCCAAGTCATCTCTCAAGCTTCCAAAGGTTTTTACATCGTATGGTGTGTGGGATATGGTATCCAACCTGTGGGTTTGAAGCCCCAAGGAAACCCAAGCTAGGTTTGTTCTTCCAAATATGTCCACCAACTAGGTCTTGCAAAGACAATGGATACACCCTCCAAGGATCTCAATTCAAGTGCATGATGATAAATAAATCAAATCAATAAAAGATCCATCTAATCATGTACTTCCAAACCACCTCATCAAAATAAACAAGTGCTCAAAGACCCTATCCAATTTTTCAAGTTTAAGTATGGAAGGGTTGACAAAGCGACCTATTGGGTGAATCGTACCTCGCATTTAGGAGTGTTTCCCAAGTGGACCCCTCTCTAGGTCATGTACATGAGATGACATGGATAAGGGAAATACTTTTGGGCATGGGTCTCATGACATATAAGGGATCGTAGTATCTCATTTACGGGTGCCTTTGGAGAGGGTGTGTTGCATTTTGTTTTCAATGCAACCATTTTCCAATCCCATTTATTGCATTTTATTCTTTTTAAGATGTTTCCAAGTTGAAGCCAAGGTGGGACTTCTATATAAACATGAAAAACAGTGCCCACCTTAACTCTACCTTGGTCACATGATGCTTCCCCAAGTTAAATTCACATGTGGGGCTTCTACCTAAGCATGAAAAACAGTTCAAACGCATGCCCCACCTTGGTTGGAATTTTGAATTAGTTATTTTTTATTGGTCCCATCAGTTTCTTATGAAAGACAGTTCATTTTCCTTGGGATCCATGGGAAAGCATCTAGAAGGTTCATATTTGTCTTTTATATTTTTCCAGCTACAAGCCTCTAGGCCTTCAACCCCTTCTTCCCATGAAATGAGGAACAATCCCTTGTTGGATTAGTACACCCAAAAATACCAAAAGGTAAGGAGATGAGGGGATGAAGTATGGAAAGTGACAAGTATGGTCGGGAATGACACGATGACTTGTCAAGAGAACCTCCTAGTAGAAATCATATCCCTAATGGTAACCCACTTACTAGGGTGCAATGTCAACCACCAAAGTGAAACGAGGCAAAGATCATAATGTCCAAGCAGACGTTACATAAACAAAAGAAAATTAAAATGAAACAAACTCAAATGCCTCAAATATTGAAATGAAACTCACCATAATACCTTACTTGTACATCATGGAGCAAGACCCATTGTCTTCCAAAAGCCATCTGATGTGGTGGATAATGTCATGATGAACTTGGAACTTTGGTGGCAAGGTGGGTCTATGTCTATGCAAGTAAACAATGTTGGTCATGTTGTCTCTCGGTACTCCATGTCTGCAACCTGAGGGCCTCGAGACATCGTCTCCTTAGTTATCCCTAGGAGTTGGGGATAACAAGACACATTTAAAAGTGATCTTCATTTGCTTGTGACTTGTAAATTCACCCAAGTAGAAGTGAATTCTCCCAAAGAAATGTAAATTCACCTAGGGAGATATAAATTCACTCAAGATAATGTAAATTCACCCAAAGAAATGTAAATTCACCCAAGGAGATATAAATTCACTCAACGTGAAATTAAATTTGTTAGTATATTTAGACACTTCCCAAAGAAATGTAAATTCACCTAGGGAGATATAAATTCACTCAAGATAATGTAAATTCACCCAAAGAAATGTAAATTCACCCAAGGAGATATAAATTCACTCAACGTGAAATTAAATTTGTTAGTATATTTAGACACTTAGGAGTTAGTTAAGATCTACTTGGTCTAATGTGTCGTTAGGTAAAAGTGTGTTTATTAGTGTGCAATAGTATGCATTTGTAGTTAGGAAATTCGACGGTCACGATATGTTCCTGGCATAGAGTGATATGACGGTTCATATTGTAAGGTAGCTAGAGAGGTAGTGGGGGGGCCCAGAGGGCCCATAGTGATAATAGTGGAGGTCATTCAATGTAAGGTGGACTAGGTCCACTATATTATTAAATAAG
>JZKD02S1672982.1:329967-340407 GCA_000966675.3 Picea glauca
GGCCTTATTTAATAATATAGTGGACCTAGTCCACCTTACATTGAATGACCTCCACTATTATCACTATGGGCCCTCTGGGCCCCCCCACTACCTCTCTAGCTACCTTACACATATTCTCCTAGATATTAGCGGCCATTGATTTGTGTCTTAACACTCGATTGGTCCATGGTCTCTATTTAAGGAGCATGGAGGGTCATTTTCTGATGATCAATTGTGAGAAACTCTCTTGTAAAATCTCTCTGTAATCTTTTACTTTTTCATTAATAAACTATTCCAAGTGGTCGCGTTGGCTGGGGTCATGGATGTTTCCCCGTAGGGGTTTTACCACATCAAAACATTGGTGTGTTGATCTTTGATCTGGTTGTTTGAGTGGTTACTGAAGTTTTTCATCCTCTGTTGGAATACATGTGTTGTCGAACATGGTATCAGAGCCTGTTTGAAGACCTGCTCCTGTTGTAAATCGAGATCGTGAAGACAAGTTGCAGCATCTCCATTTTCTGTCATTTCAGTACATTTCTGGGTTGAGAGGACTGTTTCATTGAGTCCATAGCGCTCATTTCAGACATGAACACTTTTTGTTTCACTCGAAAAGGTTTATGTTTTCCCAAGATACGACCATTTCAGTTAGATCCAGAGGTATAAAGTCTAAATACGCATTTTTAAAATTTTTGCAGAGTATTATTTTGGTTTTATTTCAGTTTTATATTATTTATTTATGGGTTGCTACTCTTTTAGATCGGTGTATGTTCTTTTCCCCGCACCCTGTGCAATCTCGGAAAAGAAGAAACAGATAGGAAAAGGTTCATCTTTTGGGTAAGCTAACCGAGATCGGACCTTTGTTGTCATTGAGAAGCAAATTTTTTTTCTTGTGTGAAAAGAGTTTTTTTTTAACACACTCTCCAAGGTCATCTTAAACAACAACAACAACACCCCCAATCCTCTTGCTAAACAATATAATATGTTTTGCTAGACCATTTGGTTAAAATTTGTCTTATTAAGTAAGAGGTCTTGAGCTCAAGTCTCTCTTTTTGTTACTTTTTTTTTAAAAGTTTATGCTAAAATTGTAAAGTGTATTTCACTTCAAGTATAAAAGTGAATCACTATAAGTAGTTTTAACATTTTATTTTAGAGTTATTTGTTTTGCATGCACCCTTTCTTTTATAAACTAACTTTGTTGTATAATTGATCCCCACTTCTCTTTATAAAAGTGGGTCACTTCATAAAGCAACTTACACCACCATGTGGTCCTTTGGTTATTGTTTATGCATTGTTTTTAAAAGGGCATAACTCTCACATCCGAAGTTCGTTTTCAGTGCCGTTTTTTTTAAAACCATTTAACTTTTCGAGATATTTCCATCCAGATCATCAATTTCAGTTTTTAAATCCATATTATCTACATATTTAATATGGATTCTACAAGTAATCTCTTTCTTAACAACACCAACTACTTCTAATGGAAATCTCATATGGAGAATTTATCAAGAATTAAAGGCTTGTACCGGATTACCTTGGGAAAGGAAACAGCATCCATTGATATTGATAAGAAATTCAAATGGGATAATAGGAATGACGAAGCACATGGATTAATCAGAATGTCCATCTCTCATGATTTAAGGTTCCACCTTCAATCAATTGATCAACCCAAAGAAGCTTGGGAAAAGATTGAATTTGTGTTTGGTAAACCCAATATTATTTGAGCACAACAGTTAGAAAATCAAGTACTGAATTTAAGTCCAAATGATTTTTCTTGCATTGAAGACTATCTATCTAAGTTTAAAACACTCAAAACTTTATGTGAAGAATGTAAGATAAATATAGAAGAATATAGTTGCATCTAGCTTATTCTTTCTAAGCTAGGTAGTGCATATTTTGTGTTTCTATCTACCTTTTATGCCATGAAAGAGGCTCTAGGGATAGCTTATAAAAAACTCAGTCTTGAGAACTTTTGTGATGCTTTGATTAGAGAGCAAGATAATCTTATACAACTTGGAGTGATCATCACTGCAGGTACCTCCAACAAAGCCTTAGTCGTCCATCAGAAACATAAACCCAAGAATCCCAAGAAGAAACATCCTCACCACAACAACAAGCAATATAAGGGTCCCAAACCCACTCAGACAACTTCCGCTCCTAACGGTGACAAAGGAGCAAAATATAAAAGTAAGAAGACTGACAGACATTGCAACTTTTGTGATAAATATGGTCATGATGAGTCCAAATGTTTCAAGAAGATGGCATCTTTAGAAGCAGTGATGAAGAAGCACAACATCAGTATTGATTTTACTTATTCTTCTTCTTCTCATGGACATGCACTTTCTGCTTCTGGCTTCTCTTTCAATACAACTTCTATGTCTTCTTCTGATGAGTGGCTTATTGATTCTGGAGAATCTTATCATATGGCTAAAGATAGAGACATATTTTCTGCTCTAAATGAATGTAACACCAAGAAAATATTTGTTGGTGATGATAGATCTCTTAGTGTTGAAGGATATGGAACAGTTCAAGTAGAAAATGATCATTTCAATGATGTATTATGTGTTACAAGTCTTTCTTGTAACCTTCTATCAATATATCAAATCAATCATTCAGGTGAAGGTAAAACCGTAGAGTTTTCACCTCACCAAGTTGTAATCAAGGATCTAAAATATCCTAAGCATGTTCTTGCAACTAGAATTGTTGATGATATTACTAGGTTGTACAAGTTTGACAACTTTGGGTCATCATCTTTTTCATCAGTTTTTGTTTGCATATAGAGATGACTTGAGAAAACTTTGGCATGAGTGGTTTGGTCATCTAAACTATCACTCATTGTAACAACTATGTAATCAACAGATGGTGATTGGTATTCCTCTTGTTTCATGTAGAGATGGTGTTTGTGTCTGATGTGTTCTTGGAAAACATCATCGAAACAGTTTTGACAAACGTGCCTCTTGGCACGCCTCGGGCCCTTCGCAGCTTGTTCACGGTGATTTGTGTGGTCCACTATCTTCTCCTTCTTTTTCTGGGTGCAAGTATTTCTTAACTTACATTGATAAATTTTCCATACGTACTTGGGTTTACTTCTTACAACTTAAGAGCGAAGTTTTTGGCCTACAAGGCCCTTGTAAAAAATAAATCTGGACATCAAATTCAAAATTTAAGAACAGATAATGTAGGTGAATATGTGAACAATAATTTTACAAGTTATTGCACTACACAGGGCATCCAAATGCAACACACTATTCTATATACACCACAATAAAATGGTGTTGCTGAGAGAAAGAACCGCACATTAAAAGAAATGACTAATTGTATAATCCAATCTAAGGGATTAAGTCTAAAGTATTGGGTGGAAGCAACCAATAGTGAAAATTACATAGTAAATCGCACTCCCACAAATGCTCTTAAAAATATAACACCGGAAGAAGATTTGACTAAAATTAAACCAAATGTAAGTCACTTGCGCATATTTGGCAATATAGCATGGGCTCACATTCCTGATGAGAAAAGGAAAGCATTGCAGCCTAAAAATGAGAAGTGTATATTTGTTGGTTATTCTGAAGATGTCAAAGGTTATAGACTTCTTCAACCAGATTGTAATGAAATTATTATTAGAAGAGATGTTAAATTTGGTGAAAATCTCTTGGCCTGCAAGCCTAATTCGGCGATTGCATCTTCTTTGGCCTACAAGCCATCTTCGGCGTTTGTGCCTTCTTTTGTTCCTATTCTAGTTTCCTCTTCAGATTATGACAATGAGGATGAAAATCCACCTCTGCCTACTCACCTTCCTCCAGATGAGTCCTTTGAACCTGAACCAGCACCAGCTCCATCGCTTCCTAGATGGGTCCGTTCAACACAAGAAGCAGTTGGTGATCTTTTCGGTGATCCTTCAGATTAGCATCGGACATGTTCATAGTTTCAGCAAGCCTCTTCTATTTTGGCTCAAGTTTCATAGACTCATGATCCAGAGACATTTGAAAAAGCTTCATGTCATCCAGATTGGGATACGGCAATGAATGAAGAGTATCATTCTTTAATGGCCAATGATACTTGGGATCTTGTACCTCTTCAAAAAGGAAGAAAACTTGTCAAATGTAAATGGGTCTATAACTAAGTATGCATCAGATGGAAGTGTTTAAAGACACAAAGCTCGGTTAGTTGCCAAAGGATTTTCTCAAGTTGAAGGAATTGACTATAATGAAACCTTTTCCCCTGTAGCCAAAATAAATTCCATCCGCCTTTTTCTTGCCCTTGTTGCCTCACATAAATGGGAGATCCATCAAATGGATGTTAAATCCGCCTTCTTTCATGAAGATTTGCAAGAAAAAATATACATGGAACAACCTCTTAGCTATGTCCAGAATTACTCTATCCTTGTTTTTCACCTTAAGAAATCTCTTTATGGTCTTAAGCAAGCTCCTCGATCTTGGTATGCCAAAATGGACAACTTTCTTATTGACACTGGATTCTCTAGATGTCATTCTGATCCTAATGTATATACCAAGAAAGAAAGAAGCCATCTCATAATCTATGCCCTTTATGTTGATGACCTTATCCTTACTAGTAATGACTCAAAACTTCTAAACCATGTGAAAACTAGCCTTAAGAAGAAATCTGAAATGACAGACTTAGGTTTTTTGCACTATTTCCTTGGCCTCCAAGTTTTGCAAACCAATGAAGGAATTTTTCTTTCCCAGCCTAAGTATGCATGTGACCTTCTTCGTCACTTTCACATGGATGATTGTAAACTAGCCCCTTCTCCCTTCCAGTCTAAAGTCAAGCTTACTTCCACATGTACTTCTCCCAAAGTTGATGCCACCCTGTACCGTCAGTTAGTTGGTAGCCTCTTATACTTGACTCATACCCTTCCTGATCTTTCTTTTTTTGTTGTTCTTGTTTCTCGGTGTATGCAAACACCCCATGAAAGCCATTGGAAAGAAGCTAAAAGGATACCTCGCTATGTTCATGGTACGGTTCAGTTTGGGATACATTACAGTTCAGAGGGGACTCATTTATTGTTTTTTTTCACTGATTCATATTGGGTCGACGACCCTGATGATCGGAAGTCTACTACAAGTTATGCCTTCAACCTTGATTTAGGACCTGTCACTTGGGCCTGTAAGAAAAAACAGGTTATTGCACTTTCTTCAACGGAAGCAGAGTACCGAGCAACAGTAAATGCAAGTCAGGAAGCCTTGTGTCTTCAATAGATCCTTTCATATTTTGGATTCCAGCAATAGCATCCAACTAGCCTTTGGTGTGATAATCAGAGTGCTATCAACGCAACAAGCACATCGAGCTATACATGCACTTCATCAAAAATCCCATTCATTATCAAGTTATTGAAGTGCTCTTTTGCCCTATAGAAGATCAAGTTACATACATTTTCACAAAGTTTCTTACAGAAGCGAAGTTTTCCAAACTTCAATCTATGTTAGGAGTTCAGGAAGTTGTCATTAAGAGGGGACAAGCTCTATTTTCTCCTTCCTTCTCCTATTGTGTCACTATTGTAAATCCTTCAATTCTATCCCAAGTTATTCTTAAGGGGGGATGTTAGGATATTTAGACTCTTAGGAGTTAGTTAAGATCTACTTGGTCTAATGTGTCGTTAGGTAAAAGTGTGTTTCTTAGTGTGTTTCTTAAGTATGCATTAGTATGCATCTGTAGTTAGGAAATCTGACGATCACGATATGTTCCCGACATAGAGTGATCTGACAGTTCATATTCTCTTCGATCTTAATAGCCATTGATTCATGGTTTAACACCCAATTGGTCCATGATCTCTATTTAAAGAGCATGGAGGGTCATTTTTCAATGATCGATTGTGAGAAACTCTCTTGTAAAATCTCTCTGTAATATTTTTCGTTTGCATTAATAAACTACTCCAAGTGGTCGTGTTGGCTGGGGTCGTGGATGTTTCCCCATAAGGGTTTTACCACATCAAAACATCAGTGTGTTGATCTTTGATATGGTTGTGTGAGTGGTTACTTAAGGTGTTCATCCTCTGTTGGAATACCTATGTTTTCGAACAAAATTCCCCTAGGAAAAATTAAATTCTCCCAGGATAATGTAAATTCACCCAAGGAGATATAAATTTGCTCATATAGATGTAATTTCACATAGGGAGATGAAAATTTTCCCAAAAATGAGAATCACTGAGAAAGGGTGAGTACATCTATGAGGTAAGAGAAAATAGACTCAGAGAGAGAGAGAGAGAGAGAGAGTTCCACCCAAAAAATATTGATTGCTAAAATTGAGTGCTAAGAATCAAAACTCAGTTAAGAATTTGAAACAACTCTATTCTCTCAACCATATATTTCAAAGCTCAAAGTAAATCCTATGATCGTCCTCACAAATTTGTTAATGTACTTCATCTACATATAGAATGAATTATCACACCATAAAATAACCAGGAATCCATTTAACATGAAGAATAACAACATCAAACACAACAATCAATCAATGAACACAAGAATTTTACCCTAGAAACCCAAATGGGAAAATGAGCTTCATATGGGGGCTTAGTTCTTCATTTTGGAAATCTCTAGTTACATTGTTTTCATGTATTTATATCATCTTCCTCTCTTGGCCAAAAATATCTTTTGAGAATGAGAGTGAAGCTAGAAATAAGAGTAGAAATAGGAAGGGTTCGGGGATAAAGGGAATGCCAACAACGATGAACCTTCATTGTTAGAATGTGGTAATGATTGCCCAGTAGTCTCATTTACATGCCTATGGAATTTTGTAAAGTTATTCTTCAATAACTATCTATCTTGTACAAAAAAATTATCCCACATGCATCATGGGAATTGATATTTTCACTCTCTCATATATAATCGAGGTGAAGGAGGCCATATTGAATACACAGAGAAAGAGGGAAAATGTAGTGTCAAGTAATGCATATGTGGGAATTCTCTTGCATTGTAAGATTGGAGAGTTTTCCTGAAGAATAGAAGACCAGCTTCAATGGATGTTTCCCCACACTCGGGTATGTTTCCCCACACTCGGGTTTTACCACGTAAAACTTGTCCTCTCTTCTCTCTTTTATTTCTTGCATGATGATTTACTAATTTATCTTATTCTTTACATAAGAGATTAGACTGGTTAGATTCTTTGGTGTATGTTATTGAATTTTTCCTGATCTAACATGGTATTAGAGTTGGTTATCGAGCTCTATCTCCTTGCATAAATCATACATTAAATTTTTTGCATCAAACTTCAATACATTTGTTATTTGGGACACCCTTCTTTTATGGATCTGCAATCATATCTGAACAACCACTTAGGTTTTCACCATATTTGAGCATATATCACCATTTATGTGCATTTTTTCAGCAAATATAACCTCACCGTTGTTTTTAGAAGAGGGGAATCAGTCAAGATTGACTATTGTCTCGTTAAATTTGGCTTTTGTTTACCCAAAAAAAATAATTTTCCTAGCCTAACCTAGGAAAATTAATTTTTGAACCTAAAGTTTCGGGGAACATTTTTAGGTTTGGTGATTCCACGGTGATTCCTAAGCCTATTTTTTTACCGAGACTAATTTTTTTCCAAACCTAATATATTTTGAACGAAAGGGTCTTTAGCTGTGGAATTGTTTGTTTTTTTTTGGTGGGGGGGGTGTCAATTTCTCTTTGTTGGGCTATATAACTACCTCCATCTCATCTTTATGCAACGTATGGACCTCGTATGGACATGTACAATTGTATCCTCTCCTCTCCTCACCCCATACACCCTGGGATATGGGAATTTGTTTGGGAGTTATTTGTTGCTCGGCATTTAAAATTCTTCACATAAGTTTTTTTGCAGCATATGGCCACACCTGTGGTTGTGGATTTGCGTCGTTTTCTTTTCTCCAATTCCAAGTCTGGGCACATTTTCTTTACCTTTCATGCTACTCCCCTTTACCTATGTGATTTATATCCCACCACTATATAGTTGTTGAATTCGCTTATAGACAAAGAACACCCCAGTGATAAGGTGTGGGATTATTGAGAGGGGTTATTTAAGCATTGTGTGTGACTTCTTTTGTATGGTATCGAAACCCCAAAATCCCAAATCTGGTGTGACGGGCATGTTTTTTTTTTCTTTTTGGGGCATTTTATTTTCTTCGTAGAGGCAGCGAGGGTTTTGTTGCATCCACAGCCACGCTAGGGTTTCTTTGCATCTAATGGACCGCATACAGCCATGTCAGGGTTTCTTTGTAAGAGGGAAGCTTCTTGATCTTGTTATCGAGCTTACAGTTTCCTTATATGGTTCGTGTTGGTACAACGATGGCTAGAATGATTTGAACCATTAATATCTTTGTGAATAATGCATTATGGATCCCTATCATGGCTTCCCTAGTTCAGCTACTTCTGTGGATTATTTTCAGAGGTCGGTCGTGTGGTTCTACTTCAAATTGATCAATACCCATAACATACGGCCACGTGGTTTTTTTCATTGTAGATTGACCATTGTTGCAGAAAGGGTTTTGGATAATATTTCTTTTCTTATCTGAGGTGAATAATTGTTGTGTATTCTTTATTGTTGGAGATTGTGAGATAGAGGCAGATCAAACTTGAGGGTGTGATGCAGGCATATCGTTGCTGGAAATTGACACAAGGAGAATTTTTTTGCAGATCTGGTACTCGTGGATCATATCATTGATTCATTTATTTTTGGAGGGCATCATTGCTCATGGATTTTAGATCTACTTTTGTAGCAGCCTCTATACACTCAGATCCAAACCACAGTTTGGCCCTTGGATCATTGTGCACCCAGAGCATTGGATCATTGTTTGTAGCAACACGTGACCTCTACAAAAACTATGGCAGTTGTGATTTGAACATTGCTAGTCATTTTGCATTTATTATTAACAGTAGCAAGTGTCTTCTCCTTGCACCTTATTGAGGATTTGCTTGCAAGTTATGGATGGTTTTCTACATTGTTCCTCTCAACAACTTATCCTCGACATTATCAAAATTTGAATCTATCTTTGTCAGTTATTCAAGATGTTTGAAGTTGTCATTAAGGGGGAATGTAATGTAATGTCATCTTCATATTTTGAATTTGTTAATTACAGCCATCATGAAATGATTGTCTAGTGGCTACATTTATTGTTGTATAGTCTATCATTATGATGATTGTGAGAACATCATTCTAAGGCATTTGTACATACAATGAGGCACCATTATACTTGTGAGATCTCATATTGGCATAATATTATTCTTCCTCCAAATATGATTATATCCCTCTAGTCATCATTAAGGGGGAATGTTAGAATGTTCTAATGACTTCCTAGTGGTCTAATGTACATGGTTGAGATGAGGTTAATATTCAATACCTCACTATCTTGTTAAAAAAGGTTTATCCCACATGCATCATGGGAATTGTTCTCCTATCACTCTCTCATATATAATCGAGGTGAAGGAGGCCCTTTAGGTGGGAAAGAGGGGAAAAAGTAGTGTGAGGTAATGCATGTCTGGGGATGAACTTGCATTGTAAGATTTGAGATTTTTCCTGAAAAATAGAAGACCAACTTATGTGGATGTTTCTCCACATTAGGGTTTTACCACGTAAACCTTATCTCTCTTGTCTTTCTTGCATTCTGATTTACTAATTTATTTGATTCTTTGTATAGGAGATTAGACTGGCTAGATTCCTTGGTGTATGTTGTTACATTTTTTCTTGATCTAACATTCATTTCCTACTCCTCGACCTTCTCTTCTATTTTTCTTTTTTTCTTTTTTAACGAAAACGGTTATAGTTTTTATTGGAGGGGTGACTGAGCCACAAATTCAATTACATATTGTGATGCATCACTGTTTCAGCATAAGATCCATCGATGTTTCAGCATAATTTCCAACACTGAGTTTCAGCAACTGTTCCAACGCTGTGTTTCAGCATATTTAACAAAACTGTGTTTCAGCATATGTGACATAACTGTGTTCCAGCATATGTAACAAACTGTGTTTCAGCAACTGTTCCAGCACTGTGTTTCAGCATATGTAACAGCGCTTAATTTCAGCTGCTGCAACACCGTGTTTCAGCATAAGGTCCATCACTTTCGGCACTGTGTTTCAGCATCTGTGTTCCAGCATCTGTGTTCCAGCACTGTGTTTCAGCTTCTGTTCCAGTTGTCTTTCTCAAGCTTTTGTTGCCTTCTACATTCTTTTGCAAGCTGTTGTCCTTTTCAAGGAATACATTTTTTAACTGGGTCCCCACCATTTACGCTGAGTTCTCCTTGGGGCAAAAGGTAGTCTTCGTTGGCTATTTTGTCTGCTTCTTTATTTGAATCTCTGAGAATATGGTAGCACTTGAAGAAGGTGAAATCTTTTAGAATGTTTCTTAACCTTTGCAGATTATTATTTAGCCCAGCATCTTTAAACTGTCCTCTTGAGTGTATTATTTTGATCAAGATCTCAGAGTCTCCAAATACTTGTAGCTCCCGGTGTCCTCTTTCCCTTACTATCTGACAAA
>JZKD02S1672982.1:345681-359653 GCA_000966675.3 Picea glauca
CCATCCAGATTGGGACACAACAATGAATGGAGAATAGTATTCCTTAATGGGGAATGATACTTGGGATCTTGTACCTCTTTCAAAAGGAAAAAAACTTGTCATATGTAAATGAGTGTATAGAACTAAATATGCATCAGATAGAAGTGTTGAAAGACATAAGACTCAGTTAGTTGCCAAATGATTCTCTCAAGTTGAAGGAATTGACTACAATGAAACATTTGCCCCTAAAATGAATTCCATCCACCTTGTTCTAGCCCTTGTTTCCTCACATAGATGTTGGGTCCATCATACGGATGTTGAATACACCTTCTTGTAAGGGGATTTGCAAGAATAAATCTACATTAACAACGTTTTGGCTATGTTTGGAATAAATCCAGTCTTGCTTTCCACCTTAAGAAATATCTCTATGGTATTAAGGAAGCTCATTGAGCTCTGTATGCTAAAATGGATAGATTTATTCTTAACACCATATTTTCTAGATGCCATTTTGACCCTAATGTCTATACCAAGAAAAGAGGAAGATATCTCATAATACTTGTACTTTATGTTGATGACCTTATCCTCATCAGTGGTAACCCTAAACTCTTAATCCATGTGAAATATAGACTTAAGAAGAACTTTGAAATGAGAGACTTAGGATATTCACATTATTTCCTTGACCTCCAAGTATTGAAAAATAGGAAAGTATTTCCCTTTCCCAGTCTAAGTATGCATGTGACCTTCATTGCTTTCACATGGAAGATTCAAAACCAACCCCTTCTCCCTTTTGATCTGGAGTCAAACTCGTTTCCACCTATATGACTCCTGAAGTGATGCCACTTTGTAATATCAGTTAGTTGGTAACCTCTTATATTTGACTCATACCCATCCTAATATTTCCTTTGATGTTGGTCATATTGTTTGGTATATGCAAACACCCCATCAAAGTCATTGGAAAGTAGCAAAAAGGATACTTCTATATATCCAGGGTACATTTTAGTTTGGGATACATTACATTTCAAGGGCGGCTCCTTTGCTAGTCGGTTTCATTGATTTAGATTGGGTCAGCGACCCTGTAATCTCCCCCACTACTAAACCCAACAATTTAAAGTTTTCCTTTTTGATATCGTTAAATTAAAAGCATGCAACATGCTAAAAATTCCCATGCATATAACAACAATTCCAAAAAACATGAATGCAACTAATTAAACATGCACATAGCAGCATGTAATTTCTCAAAAACACGAAGTTTATGCATAGCAATATAACCCATAAATAAAACATTGAACGGAGATAAAAGCACTCATCTTTTAAATCAAATGTGCAACCAGTTGCAGAGGATGGACATTACATTCAAACATAGACTTGTTTCTCCAAATATCAACAACAAGTCACCCCTGAGATAGGGCTAGCAATCTGTGAGAAAGGGTGTCTCCTAAGGGTGTCTATTGTCCACTTACAGCAAGCTATTTTCCTACAGCCATCCCAATCCATCAGCTCTCTTCCCCACAACCCAAGGAATGGGATCCCCTTCTCTGTTACATAGTTCTGCATGTTATCCCCCTTCCCTCCATGGTTCCATTATAAGTTGGCTAGGAATCTCTCATGTTGGGAACTCCAGGGAATTACAGTTGCAACAGGAAACTCTCAGCAAAAAAACATTTTCTCTACATAGAAAAACTCACTCTACAGGCCTAACAACCTGCTTCTTTATGCATTTTATAGCTCCAACAAACTACCCACAAAAACCACTATGGATATCTTCCAATTCTAGCACTCAGCTCCCTTTTGTTGTCCCAAAATATGCCTATGAAAACTCCTTTTTTTTCCTATACGAATTTTCTTTTTCCCCAAGCCAGTTGACTCTCACTCTCCTGAATGTTGATTGTAATCATCCCCCATGATTTCATAACTATGGGATTTGAATTTTCACACCAACCCTCTTACATGTGTTTAATGATTGGCATTTGATACATTCAAAAAGAAAATAAAAAGTTTATACTCAATGATAATTTTAAGAAGTGGGTTTGAACTAATAGACATGTGTAATTCCCCTTTGGACCCCCCTCTTATACATTCTCTTATACCCTCCCCTCTCTTGTGGAAAAACTAAGCCCCCAAGACTTTGTCCATGTCCATTTGCAACTTGCATCACATTTTATTTTATTATCATGATATACAATGTTTACATACTACATATTCAGGCCCACGACCATACATCATATTTACATTACATATCGCTAATATGGGGATGTTACAGACCCTGATAACTAAAATTATACTACAGGTTATGCTTTCATCCTTTGTTCCAGACTTGTCACTTGGAATTGTAAGAAACAACAAGCTATATCTCTTTCTTCAGAAAAAAGTAGAGTATCGAGGAGTGGTTAATGCAAGTCAATGATCCTTGTGGCTTTGAAAAATCCTTTCAGATTTTGGATTCGAGCAACAACATTTGACCACCCTCTAGTGCAATAATAAGATTGCCATCAATCTCATCAAAGATCTAGTTCAACATCAACGTAGCAAACACATTGAGATACAAATGTACTCCATCAAGAAGCTCATTCGTGATCATGTTCTTGAAATGCTCTTTTTCCCTATAGATGATCAAGTTGCAGAGATTTTCACAAAGTCTCTTGTAGAAAGGAAGTTTTCCAAACTTAGATTTATGTTAGGATTTCAAGAAATTGTTATTAAAGGGGGATAGGATCTAATGCCTCCGTCCTCCTATTGTGTCACCTTTTAAATCCTTCAATCCTATCCCAAGTTTTTTTTAAAGGAGGGTGTTAGAATATTTAGACACTTAGGAGTTAGTTAAGATCAACTCGGTCTAATGTGTATTTATGTAAAAATGTGTTTCTTTATTATACATTAGTAGTTATGTAATAAGATGGCCACAATATGTTCTAGACATAGAGTGATATGAAAGCTCATATTATTCTCAATCATGACGGTTATATTGATATGTGGCTTAACACCTGATTAGTCCATGATCTTTGTTTAAAGAGCATTGAGAGTCATTTATTGATGATTGATTGTGAGAAAATCTCACGTAAAATATTTTTCTTTTTCATTAATATATTGTCTCAAGTGGCCATATTAGTTGGGGTCATGGATTGTTTCCCTCTTCAAGGATTTTAACCATGTAAAAACACTAGTATTATGATCTTTGATTTGGTTGTGTGAGTGGTTATTGAAGGTGTTTGTCATGTGTGAGGATACCTTGTTTTTTCGAACAAAATAAACATTAATAAATAATAATAATAAATGAAGAGACACATCCTAACTAGGGGACATGCCCCAACTAAGGTACATGACTCATCAACCATTATGAATAGTCAATGCATATAAGTTGTTAGGAAATTATACTTCCACGCTAAACCTAACAGAAGAGAGAAAGAAAAAAATTGACTAAAAAACAAATGACAAAGCAAACACACAGTACATAGAGATTTTACCCTGAAAACCCAAATGGGAAAACCAGCATTCCTTGAGTGTCTTGCTCTCTTGTTGTCTTATTCATTCAGAATAAAAGGTTACATGCCTAACCTTGGTTTACACCTAAAACACAATTGACATCATACCCTTTTGTTTTACACAAGAACAACCTTGTAGCCAATTCAGCGTACATCTACATGACCAACAACCTATTGTTTTACATTAGCAGGAACATCCAAGATTGATCATTAAAATTTTACGATTACAAAATGCCTTATTTATAGGCTTTACAGTAGACAAAACCCTAAAGAAAAGCACCCAAAAAATAGTTACAGATCAATGCAAATTATTGGCTACAAATCTTGTGAATATCAAGATTCTTTTACAGTTGACTACCAGTTGGATTACCGGTCAACCTTCATTTGATCTTCAGTCAGTTGCCACACAACCTCATGTCAACCTCTTTTCAGTTGACCTCTTCAACTTTTTGTTGATTACTTCGACTTCTTTTCGATTACTTCAACTTCGACTTTGCCCGATCGAACACTTCGACCTTTGACTTTCACACCTAGTCGATCCACTTAGACTAGACTTTCACTACAAAGAATATAACAACCCAACATTCTCTCACTTATTGTCTTCTTTGTTGAACTATGAGTTTCTTGAACTTTTGTTCACATCACTATGGCAGAAATTCACATTGCCTCTCTACACCAAGAGAAATTCACAGTATTCGCAAACTTGGTCAAAGAGTCTACTATGTTTTCCAAAGTGTCTACTCTCACTAGCAGCACCTTGTTGCTTTCCACCATGTCTCTTACGAAATGGTTTTGTACATCAATATGCTTAGTCTTAGAATGATAAGTTAGGTTCTTTGCCATAAATATTGTGCATTGACTGTCGCAACTTATCTTCGTATTTCTCTACTCAAACCTGATCCCTAAACATAGTCGTTGCATCCATACTACTTATTTTTTTCCATGAGTGGTTGTCATGTATTCAACTTTTGTTGTTGACAAGGCTACGGTCGTCTGTCCTTTACTCTTCTAGTTGATTGCTCCACCGAACATCTTGAACACATATACATTGGTCAACCTTCATCAATCCAGAACTCCAGCCCAGTCGACGTCGACAAAGCCATGTACATATACTTCATTGTCATTTGCAAGTTTCCCTTGGTAGCTTATAGAATATTCTTTTGTGCCACACAAATACCTGAATACTCTCTTGACAGTTGTCTAGTGCTCATTTCTAGGTGTCAACATGTATCTTCTCAACACTCCCACTGCATTGGCAATGTATGGTCGAGTGTAGACCATCACATACATTAGAATACCAACATCACTTGCATAGGGAACATGTTCCATATCATCTATTTCTCCATGTGTCTTTGGACACTGCTCAGCAATTAGCCTTGCTCCCATAGGAATTGGCACCTTCATAGGTTTGCAATCCTACATGTTGAAATGTTTCAAAATTGTTTCAATGTACTTCTTTTAATTCAACCAAATATTTCTAGCTTCTCAATCTCTCTTGATCTCCATTCCCATAATGAAGTTCGTTGCATTGAGATCCTTCATGTCGAACTTGGAGGATAGATGCTTCTTCACCTCCTTTATTGCGTCCATGTTGTTTCCAATCAACAACATGTCATCGACATATAATGCTTCATATATGAAACGTCCACATTCTTCCTTGGAATATATGCAGTGATCATCTTTACTTCTCACAAATCTCAAACTAAGGATGTATGTGTCGAACTTTTGATACCACATTCTTGGTGATTGTTTAAGACCATAAAAGGATCTTTTCAATCTGCACACCAATTTTTTATTTCCTTTTACTACAAATCCTTCAGATTGCTTCATGTATATTTCTTCTTCCATGTCCCCATGTAGGAATGTTGTCTTCACATCCTTTTTCTCTATATCGAAATCAAATGTTGCAACCAGAGACATTAGAACTCTAATGGAGATTAATTTTGCAACAGGGGGGAAAATCTCACTAAAGTTGACTCCTTCAACTTTGGAATATCATTTTTCTACTAGTTGGGCTTTGAATTTCTCAACTTGACATGATGCATTTATCTTCTTGAATACCCACTTGCTACCGATGAGATTTTTTCCACTAGGTAATTCAACTAAATCCCACATCTCATTTTTATATAAGGATTCCATCTCTTCGACCATGGAAGCCTTCCAAAATCTACCCTCTATTGAGTCCACTGCCTCCCTAACCAACTTGGGCTCATCGTCGGTAGCAGTTAATACAAATGCGCAATGGGAGTCAGGCAGACTATACCTTTTGACTAGTTTTCTTACTCGTTCAAACCTTCTCACGACCGAGGTCGGTTGTTCTCCCAACTGAGGTTGGTTGGAAGTCAGGCGAACTATATCTTTTGACTAATTCAGTCGACTCATATGAATCATATTTTTCTTCGTTCCTCGGTTCAAACCTCATCTTCTCTGGATTATTCTATGTTTGAACCACTTCAAACTCGAACTTCCTTCTGACTTCTCTAAAGACCACATCTCAACTTTACACTATTCGCCTTAATGCAGGATCTCGGAGCTTATATCCTTCATTCCTTATTTGTATCTAATAAAAATACACTTGACTTCCTTCTTTTCCAACTCTCTTTTTTTCCTTGGGAACATGCACCAATGCATCATAGCCAAATACTTTGAGATGTGAAAGTGAAGGCTTCTTACCAGACCATACCTCATGTGGATTCATATCAACTAGTGCCAACGAAGGAGACATATTCACCAAATATTTTGCAGTGCCAATTGTCTCTGCCCAAAATTCTTGTGCAATCTCAGCGCCACTCAGCATGCTCATTTCCTTGTCCATCAATGTTCTATTCATTATTTTGGAAACTCCATTTTGTTATGTGGTATATGGTGTGGTGTTTTGGTGTGTTATGCCACATTGCTTGAAGAACTGCTCAAAATCCTTTCCACAGAATTCACCACCATTATCATTTCTCAACACCTTGATCTTCTTATCTATCTGGTTTTCCACAAGAGACTTAAACTTTTGAATTTCTCAAAAACCTATGATTTCTTTCTCGGGAAATAAATCCATGTCTTCCTAGAAAAATAATCTATGGAAGAGAAATAATACAAGGATCCACCAAGTGAAGGCGCTGAAACAAGGCCAAACACTATGAACCAATTCTAGAATCCCCTTTGCCCTTATCGCTCCAAATGGGAACTTCACCTGACTTTGTTTTCCATATACTCAATGTTCACAAAAATCGACTTCTAAATTACATTCAGGAAAATCTCTGACCATACATTTATTTTTCATAGCTCGAAGTCTTTTTTCTCTAATGTGTCTCATCCTCTCGTGCCATAGCATGGTCGGGTCGACTTGACAAAGACTTGTCGAGTCAGTTTGAATTGACTCATCCTGAGTTGAGTTGAGTTGAGTCGAGTTGAAGTCGAGTCGACTTCGGGAATAGAAATGTTGTTGCATCTAGTCAAGTCGACATTGCCTAATAACTTGTATAGGGTTCAAATCTAAACTTATTTCATTAATATCATCGCACCTCTAACCATTTTGCACATATCCTTCTAAAATAGAGTGTGCACTCCTACATCACTCATCTTGCTGACAAATATCAGGCTTTTTTCCAAACCCAAAATATGTAGCACACCTGGAAGGGTTATATTCCTCTCATCCTGTAGTATCAGTGGGACTATTCCCCATCCGAAAATTTTGGTTGTCGAGTCGTCCCCCAAGAGCACATCTCCTCCTTCATATCATTCATAACATAACCACTCTCTATGTGGTGTCATATGATAGGATGTTTCTGAGTCTATAAACCAAACATCTTGATCTAACTGTGTATTGGTCGACACCAGATACACATTGCCTCATTTGTCTAGAGTAGTCTTTTTCTCAATCGACTACTTCTCATCGGATCGTGTACTGACTTCCATTGCCTTCGACTTGCAATCCCTTTTATAATTCCCAGTTTTACCACATTTCCATCATCTTCTTGTCGATTGAACGGGGGATTTAGATCTACCCTTTTGATTTAGACTTTCTACCAGAGAATTTTCCTTTATCTCTATCAACCGGTTGACCTCTCACCATTAAATCATCTTTAGTCAATCCTTCCATGTTCTTCGTTCTCATTTCTTCAAACAGTGGAGATGCAACCACGTCTTCTAGCGCTAATGTGGTTAAATTACTCCCTATAGCCACGACTAAGCCATCTCTGGAGTCTGGAAAAGAGCATAATATGCTAATACATTTATCCTCCTTATTGATTTTAATATCCACATAAGATAATTGGCTTATTGTGGTATTAAACCCATTTAAATGCTCAGTTATCAAAATTTCGTCACTCATCCTCGAAAGATACAATTTATTTCTAAGGAATAGCTTATTTACCAAGGATTTCAACTGTTACAAGCTTCCCAACTTGTCCCACATTTTTCTAGTTGAGTCTTCACCTAAGACATTCAGCAGCGCCGAATCTACAAGATACAGTTGAATCGTACTCCTTGCCCTTCTCTTGAATTTCTCTCATTCTTCCTTTGACATAGTTGTTGAAATGATACCTGGACAGACTATTGCCCAGTGTTTTTGATATACAAGGAGATCTTCAATTTTAAGCTTCCAAATTTCAAAATTCTTGCCATTGAATTTTTCGATCTCTATTCTCGAGCTACTTGTGATTATGTAAGCACAACTTTAAAGATTTTGACTTACGACTCTTGCTAGACCTAGGGTTTATCTCAAATCCAAGGTTGTTAAACCAATCTCTGATATCGCATGTTAAGAAATTGTACTTCCACACTAATCCTAACAAAAGAGAGGAAGACAGATTTTGACTAGAAAACAAATGACAAAGCAAACACACATTGCACAGATATTTTACCCTGGAAACTCAAATAAGAAAACCAACATTCCTTGAACATATTTCTCTCCTATTGTCTTATTCATTCATAATAAAAGATTACATACCTAACCTTGATCTACACCTAAGACACAATCGACATCATACCCTCTTGTTTTACACAAGAAGAACCATGTAGTCAATTCGGCTTACATCTACATGACCAACAACCTATTGCTTTACATTAGCAGGAACATCCAAGATTGATCATTAACATTATACGATTACAACACGTCTTTTTATAGGCTTTACAGTAGGAAAAACCCTAAAGAAAGAAACCCAAAAAATGGTTGCAAATCCACGCAAATCATTGGCTACAAATTCCGCGAATCTCGGGATTCTGTTACAGTCGACCTTCATTTAATCTTCAGTCAATTGACATATGATCATATGTCAACCTCTTTTCAATTGTCCTTTTCAACTTGATTTCAATTACTTTGACTTCAACTTTTCCCAGTCGAACACTTCGACCTTCGACTTTCACACCCATTCAATCCACCTAGACTAGACTTTCGCTGCAAAGAATATAAAAATCCAACATAAGTACATTATCACATGGCATTGTATCAATAATTATATCATATCTTATTCATTATATATATATATATATATATATATATATATATATATATTATTCCTTTATGAATTTTAACTTATTGTCATTCTTATTTTGGATATTCAATGAATGAACTTTATTCATTTCATTGGTATTAGAGCTTTAACCATTTTGGTTCATTCCACTGATTAACGTGTCAACTTAACTCAAGTCCCCAATATTCCTTGTCATCCATTGACCAAGTGTGAGGGCATAATCTCAACTCTTAACCAGCTTTAACCTCCTACTTAATGCCTCTGTGAGAGAACTTGCTTTCATGGCAAGTATTCCTCACTATTAAAGGGCTTTAACTCTCAACTAGAAATCTCAGTTTCTTTTTACATGGCCTTGGAGAATTTATTCTCCAATCCTACAACCAAGGACCTACAAACCTATATTATTGTTGGTTTTCTACTAAAGAAAAACAAGTCTAGTTCATTTTAGTTATTAGTGTGCTTTTAATCATTGTTTTTACTCAAGGGAATGTGGAGAGAGAAAAAGATGAGGTTCTCAAATGAAAAAGAAACAAAAAGACAAAGCTTGTAAATGGAAACACTGCTTTAAACATGAAAAAGATGTTTGAATTCAAAAAACTTATAAGTACGAAAAACCAAGAAAACATTTTCAAATCCTAAATGCAATGCAACTTCCAAAGAAAATATTTCAAAGCAAGCAAACAATCATTTTCAATTTTCATGAAAGTGTACTAATGAAAGCAATATGATATTTTCCTTTAAAAATTGTAGTCAATTCCAAAAGCACCACCCTATTTAAGAGATTCCCAAAAAAACAAAAGAAATTTTTTTTGCATTTTTCAAATTTAAAACTTTTCAACCATGAAAAACAAAGACAAACACCTAATCTATCTCTATTGAGCCTCCTAAGTCAGAGAGAAAAATGCTCAATTCCAGAAAAATATGAAATCAACACAGGACCCTGTAGAAATTTTTAGGAAGCTACAAGTATGCACATGGACTACACACAGGCAACCTGAGCAGAATACACAAACTGCAAAGATGCAACCTACATGCACAACTTGAAAAGCATAGGCAAAAGGAACTCAAAGCACATGCAACACATGACTAGTACCAAAGAAGGCCACATGTACAAATCAAAGCAAGTCAGAAATGGATAGCAAGGTGAAATTCAAACTGCCCTTTTGTTCCCAAATTTTAACAAAGAAAATATAACAAAAATAGGAAACTAAAAACTAGCAAAAACTAGCCAAGCTACAAGTATGCAAAACCATAGATTCTAGGTTTGATCCCCAATGGACTCGCCATTTCTCTGTTAAAGGTGAATTAACTACAATGGGTGCAGACCTCTAAAGAGTGGTCGGAAATCTCTCCGACAAACTGTTATATATAACATAATCCAGTTTTCCTTGGGGATTTCTATTATGACCTACAATGCAAAGAGAAAGAAGTAAAATCAATACATTTTAACCATTGTTTGTCTTTAGTCTTATGAGCGACTGTCGATCTGTGTTAACACTGGAATTCTTTCGAACCCTTCACACAATCAAACAAGCAGAACCTTTTTCATCACCAGTTTGGCAATTCAAATATATAGTGTAAATTGCATAAACATGAAATTCTAACTACCTTCAAGTTAAACAGTCACAACACAATTCTATGATTCTAGCATTATAAACATAACCATTAAAAACATCGAATTATTATAGTGGAATATGATACTTAAATCCATTGTAACACCATCACCCAAGTCTTGGTTCCTCCAGCCTTAGTGTCTCATCGTCCAAGACCTTACTATGGTAGAAGAACCAATGGTGATTAAAGAGAACTCCACAAGATCTTATCAAACTTGGAGAATCAGGGGAATTCTCTCAAGAAGGGCACTAGGGCAAGAAACTCAATTAGAAACTCAAAAGCATTCCTTTTGTAGCACCCCTAGTTTTAATCCCTGGATTAGTTATGAATGTATGTGTATATGATAAATGGTTGAAAGTGATGTAATATGTAAATGTACATGGAATAATAATAAAAATATACATAATGTTGCTACTGTCAATCAAATGGAGATATGTAGTGAGAGGAGGGGCTTTGTCTGCTCATTTAGCTCTCGGCACTCCATGTCTTCAACCTGCGGGCCTTGAGACATCATCTCCTTAGTTACCCCTAGCCTAAGGGTGTAACAAAGACAAGCCTCTGAGACCATAGACCGACCACTAAAAGTTTCAACAAATAATCACTCAATATTTGACCAAGTAAATATTACATCTCAACACACTTAGACTTTAGTATCATTAATTCAATGGTACATGGATAATTTCATGCATTAACCAATCATGAGAGAGAAGAAATAACCAACATAAATTATATTTCTAAATAGAAAACATAAGTGCATAATACATCACAATACAACAAAAATTTATGATGAATAGCATAACAACCCTTATATTGTACAACGACTCAAAAGGCCCCTCGAAATGGAAGGCTCTAAGGCCCCGCTGTTTGTCACTCTAGTAAATGGGTTCATACTCTAGCCATGTAGGGCTTACATATTTATACATGAACTCTAGACTTTTTGCATCTGTGTACTCCAACTTCCTTTTATGTTATCTCTGTTATCTGTTTTTTAGATTCACTTGTATTGTTATTTCATCGGTAGGTGAATCTTACAACCAGCAATGAGGGAGGTGTTGAATCGGTTGGAGTGACATGTACCTTTTATAATAAAAAAATCAAAATACCTGTCAAACTTGAGCTCACTTAAAAAAAATCAAAATTTCTCTAGCACTGAGTTATAGGTCGAGAGTTATCACTTAAAATAACAATCAATATTATACAACACTATTTGCCATCGAAGCCAACCATGTTCATACAAACTGCAAGTCTGCATGTTTAAACTATATATTGTAGGTGTGATATAGTCTATAAGAGGTAAAACATCTCCAAAATAAAACAATTACTCTCAGGCCTCTCAAACTATGTATCGTAGGTGTGATATAGTCTATAAGAGGTAAAAAGTAAAACAACCCCTCCAACATAAAATACTTACTCTCAGACCTCTCAAACTAGGGTACAATAGCCTCTGCATGCCCACTTTCATTCTCAAACACTGCAGGAGAATTATTAGTAGATGACTCACCAAGGAACAAGGTGGGACCATAGTAAGTTGAATCCTTTGCATCTTTATGGCAATAATTTGCAAGTGGGGAAGAATGACAAATTGGTCTGCAGCTCGAAGCAGAGGGTTGTATTGAAGATGGTATACGATGGTAAAGATGATGAATCAAATGTGAATAAGAAATGGGAGGCCAGAACATGAACCTTGCTCTTTGACAAGACACGTACTATGATGACTGTTGATGACTGCAGCGCCAAGAGGATTCGTGCCTATCGATGAATACCGTGCCCGGGTCTATATGGGTCTGAGATAGTTACTAGTAGAGTTTCTTTAGCCAAATCTTCAACATACTTTCATCATGCATCTCTTCTATCTTGGCATGTTCTGGTCATCTTATAATATCAAGGTAATATCCTAGTTTGAGTTTTCACCCAAGTTACACAAATCATGGGTGCAGATGAGAATCGGCAGAAGGTTTCAGTGCCAGTGCGACAGCTGTCTCAAATTTAAGAATCAGGGGTGCGGCATCCTAACTTTTAATAAAAATATATATTTATGTGGAAAAAAAAAAGGAAAAAAGGAATCAACTTTGTGCTAATATAATTGCCTTTGTATAGAAAACTAAGAATTACTTAATTTTTAGATGTTTGGAAATAATTGTTAAACGTTCTCTTTGAATAGATAATATCCAGACCTTGTTTGCAGGTAGTTGAAAATTCTGTAATGTTAGAATTGAGTAATCTTGTAACAGCGACTAATCTAACTTTGTAGTTAGTTAATCAAATACCCAACAAGTATTGTGAAGCTTGTGATTGACACTCTTTCAGGACATGGTTGTTTTGTTTTAACAATTTGATTATGTTTCTATTTAAAGTTAATGTGAATGAACACTGCAATGCAAGATTGTAATCACTTATCTTTTCAGTTTTCCAATGTAAGATCAGCAAGCCAAAACAGAGCCCCACTTCAAGAAATCTGTTGATTTTATGGTCATTACTGAAGTTTTCGTGATAAACATTTACTCAATAGCTGCACTGAGTTTGAAATCCAACCCTGAAATTAATAGAAAGAAGAGGACTGCATTAATTAGATCAAAACACTGCATAATAAGAGTCTTTAAGATGCTATTACAAGCAGGAATTGCTCAGGGCTACAATTCAGCATTAAATATTACTCAAAAGCAGTAGACGTGTTTGTGTGGTAACCTAGAAGTATTTTGCATTAACATAAATAATCACATCAATTTTTTTAAATAATGCGAAATGCCTATGTAAACAGTAAAATAATTGTTTCAAGATGTAAGCATGCCATTTTGGAACCTTTCTTAAGTGCATGCACCATACTGTCCAAAGTACTCTATTTTCTCCCATTTGAATCTACATTCCAGAGTTGAACAAGGGTGATGGTTCTGCTTGAATATCCAGTTTATATTCTCGAGGTAAAGGTAGTACAGGGAATACTCTAGTCCAATCGACTGGTGAGAGGCCATTGCCTACCCCGATCCCTCCAAAAATCCCTCGCGGGGTTCTGTTTTTCCTTTTCTTTTAATTTTCATTAAGTACAGGGACCATTTCCAACAGCTGGAATTGGCTCTGGCAGAAAAAAAAGACCAAACCCAATAGTTTTCAATGCAGAATGGTTTGCATTTCATATCCACATCAGGTACAGGTTCGCTATCCTAGGGTGGCAAATCTGGTAACACAGTAACCCTTTGCACAACCACTCTCGACATCCTTACTTCACTCAATAACCACACATTCCATATCTTTCTTGTTCATTGGGCCACCCCCTGAATGTTGATCCTTCTTTCTTCCTCGTGAACTGCTCTTTCCTCCAAGAACTTGTTGAATTTTCACTATGCTAGGCTCAAGCATGAGGTTTATTTCATTTAGCATGTACTTGAACCATAAACAAATGCAGCTACACCATACACAAGTGCTGCAATAACCAAGATC
>JZKD02S1672982.1:359663-387063 GCA_000966675.3 Picea glauca
GTAAAGAGGGTCTTCAGGTATCTTCGTGGCACCACTAGTTATGGATTGTGCTACCAAGGAAGACCGAGATTGGACAGAGTGGTGGACATACATGGCTTTGTTGATGCAGACTGGGATGGAGATTTGGATCGCAGAATATCTACAAGTGGGTATGTGTTTAACCTATTTGGAGGAGCTATCAGTTGGATGAGAAAAAGACAAGCTGTAGTGGCACTCTCAACTACAGAAGCTGAATACATGACAACCACTCATGAAAGAAAGGAAGCAGTATGGTTACAAAGATTGTGTTCAGGTATTGGGTTGGTACAACAAGCAGTGAGATTAGACTGTGACATTCAGAGTGAAATATTCCTGGAAAATAACCCAACTTATCATTCAAAGACAAAGCATATTGATGTTCAGTATCACTTTGTGAGAGACATGGTTGAGGAAAAGAAGGTGTTGTTGGAAAAGGTTGACACTTTGAAGAATGCTGCAGATTCATTGACAAAGTCTGTGAACACATAAAAGTTCTCTTGGTGTAGAGTAACAATGGGCATTTCTGCCCTGGATTATTGACTATATAATCCCTTGGACCCCTGGATGAAAAGAAAACAACAAGTGGGAGAATGTTGGGTATGTGTATTATTCTTTGCATGTGTGTGTGTGTGGGTGCGTTTGATGATCCCTTCACCTAGAGCTCTATCGTATGCACCGGGTGCTTTCCTAGGGGGGTCCCGGGGGGGGGGCAGGTATGCTCTCCTTGGTTACGTGCAACGTTCGGGGCAGCGCCCCCAAAATTTTTTTTGGGGCAATTTTTGCTATTTTTAGCAGATTTTGCTACTTTTAGCTGATTTGTAAATTAATCCCAGATTAAGGGATTAGGGTTTTGGTATCTACGGAATACCTAAAAACATTGTATATATTGTATGGCGAATGGTGAAATTCGATATAATGAAAAAATAAGAAAGGTTTTCCCGGTTGAGGGTTTCCGGTAAAAATCTTTGTGTACTCTGTGTATGAGCCATTTATTAATTTCTGTATTGCTTAAGAATCTATATGCATTGCTTTACTTTGCAGGTTTAAAACTTACAGAAGTACCTAACTATCATATAGGATACTTAGAAGATAATCAAACTTAAAATATTGTGAAATATAGCAAGGATTAAAGGGAGATTAATTCCATAGAAATCAACCTAAGTATCATAAAGTGAACCATACACAAAGAAATGAAACCCTAGGATATTCACCTCTAACACTAAAAATCTAGCTTAAAATTCAATAAAGAAGTGAAATAGAAATACAATTCATACCTCACATGTTGTTACACATCAAAATTCCACACTTAAGTACCTCACCCTAAGTGTCACAAGTGTCATAAAAGTGTCACATACACTGACACCATGAAAGAACATTTGTCACAATCCCTAGTCAGTGAGGAGAAAACATATATCATATGAAGGTCAAAATACTATGTGCACTTGAATTATTTATTGATATTCATAAAAATGAAATTAATTTAGTGTGAGAATCCACCTCACATTTAGTTTCCTAATCTCAAGGAAAGGTTGAGAATCTCATGGATGGTTGAGATATTTTCTCAAACCAAAATACTAATTTGGTGGTCTTGAGAGATATTTCCTCCTTAAAATCCTTGAGAGATATTTTATCCCTAAAATCATTGATAGATATTTTCTCCCTAAAAATATTGGAGATCCCATTTTAGTAGATCTAATGAGTGATCTTCTCCATGGTGGTTAAGCCTCCAAATCCTATATAACGAGGGTTTTCCATGGAGAAGAGAAGGAAGATGAGAGGTATCAAACCTTTGATTCTAGAGAAAGGAGGACATACAGATATATCAAAATTATGATCTTGGGATTCATGCAAGGGTCTGGATGAGGAGAGCTTGGAGAAGTGCTGCATTATCATCCATGTTTGTAAGCATTCTCTTTGGGTTCTCATTTTAATATACTTGGCCTATTTCCTCCAATCTTGTGTATTCTTGCGTGTGCTTGTCTACTGTTCCTTCAATCTTTGTATATGAATTTGTTTGATCGAATCTTGTAGGATGGAAGTTCTTTGTTTCTCTTTGTTGTCTATTGCATTGCCGGTATCAAGTTGCGCTAAGGATTTTGGAGATCAAGCTCAGATTGGAAGCAGTGAGGACAAGCTTCAAAACTAGGTGCAACACACCTTTTCTCCCTCTCTCTCTTTCTTATTAGTTAAACTAAAATCAAAAGGATGTTAGTGTCCACTTGTGTTTTTATGTCTTGGTATTAGGGGTTTGTAATCCAAGGGAAAGTTCACCTATCCACAGGGGAATATTTTCATAACATAAATTGGCGACCCCACTGGGGAAGGACATTGACTTGTATTTCCTTTTATCGTCTGAGATTTTGCTCACCTTTAGATATTATTTGTTGTTTTTTTATGATCTACTCTCTTTTCTCTCTTCTTCATTAAGGATTTCACAGAGTCTTTGGCAAAGTTTTCTGAGTTTTTAGCCTTTTTTTTTGAGTTTTTGGGAAGGGAAACGCTCCTCTACTGTGTACACCAGAGCATTGATCTAGGATCAACGCTCCCCTGATTGTGTACCCGAGTTTTGTAGCACTCTGTCTCTTTGGAAACAAGTGCGCTGATCTCCTTTTCTAGGTTTTTCCACCCCTTTCTGCTCACTTTTTCTCAGTTTGATCCTAAGGGGATTTTTGCTCAGAGACCTTTGAATACTCTTGACTTTGTTTTTCTAAGAGTTGGGTATTTATCACTCATTTATGTTTATCCTTTGAGTCTACAAATTTTCTCTTAGTTTTGGTCCCCTTGGGTTAACATGTTCCCTTTGTTCTTTTTGCCTTTTGAGTTTATCTGATCTTCATCTCGTAAATCTTTTAGATTGCTTGACTGTTTAGAACTTTTTATCAACTAAGGTTTGCAAAATTTTCTTGGTATTGATCCTTCTTGTCTTCATTTGAAACATCTTGCTTTTCTGGATGATTAGGACTCTTATGACAACCTAGCTTGATTTTTGTTTCTTGTTTCTCTTCGTTTGAGGATTTTCATGGGTGTTTATCTTCTTTCTCTTTTGCATCTTTGAGTTCTTGATTGAACGAGTTACCGTACTTATTTCTTTTAGTTCTCATTATCCTTTGAGAGCATTGTTTGTTGGAAATATTTTTGCTTCATGTCTTTTGTATCTACATTCGACTTTTTCATTTTTATTGAAAGTAATGAAGCATTAAAGGATTTGCATTTGATTTCTTTTAAAATAAAATAAAGAAGATAATTGTGTTCTTGCTTTTGGTTAGTGTAGTAGATTGCATTTAGAAAAATTCATTCGGGAATTGAGTGTTTTTGTTGAAGAAAGTTGAACCTCTTCTCCATCCCATATGTAGGATTCATTGAAGAAAAAGATTTGCATCTCATTATTCTGCATTCTTTTGGAGTTGAATCTAAAACATCATAAGTTTCACTTTCACACCCTTGAGTAAACAACAACCCTAAAATGAAGCACTTATAAAATTGATTAGACACTTTATATTATTTGGTAGTGAAACTACATTAGCTTAAAGTGTAGGGCTTTGGAATAGGTTGTGAGGATAACTTTCCAAATCCATCAGAAAAACATAGAATATTGTGCTAGGGAGCGGTAAATCCAATTGTTCGTATAAGAGTAGTCGGGATCCCCCTCTCACACAGGGGTTAAACCCGAGGTCGCGTGCGGGAGAGCAATAAATATTTCCCCTCCGAAGCTTAACCCATCTAGCAGAAAGATCGTATATTGGGGGTTCTTCCTAAGAAACAACTGGTGTCATTTGGTCTTAGAGCTTAGTGAATCCTGAATCCGTTTGGGGTCCTTAGTAGTATTCCGGTCCACTTGTATTCAATTATATTGAAGAATTTTAGACTTCCTATCCTGCCCATATGTTCCTCCCCGACTATCGATTGTACCCGCCTGGAGGCTGACTACGAGTTGGTAACCTTAGTGGCCTATATATGCAGGGTTGATACACAAGGAGACAGTGAAGGTGAGTCTTCACCGTACCTGGGTTAGACGTTGGTCAAACTCACTCGGGCTCCTTGGAGGGTACACCCACGGGTAAAACCGTGTGGAAACTTTCACTAAGGCGTAAGTTCGTTAAGTAGGTCACCAAATTGATCCACCCGCTCTATCCCAAACCCTTCCTATATTGATATCGCGATGTTGGATTTCATCACCAACTAATGGTTTTATTATGTGAAGGTTTGCTTGATTGTTTTCTTCTTAGATTTGTAGCATGTGCTGTTTGTTTTCCTTAGTGAACCTTAAGTCGAGTCAGTGTCAATGGCATCAATTCCTAGGAGTACCAATGAAGGAACCCCTTTTCCCAAGGAACCTTTCGCCTTTCCTTCTTTTGGAAACGTTGGTCCTCCGTGCATTGCCACACTGAGTCTTCCAGGACTCACCATCGAGTTATCGGTTTGGTTCTTCCCCACTCCGATGATCTCAAATTTTCCCAGTACTTTGAATGCACCTAATGCTTCATATGTAAGAACACCACCCACAATTCAACCTCATATCGACCTTTGTCCTTATTCACCTGTCATGTCTCCTTCCCTTTCTCCTTCTTCGCATGGTGAAATCTCTAAAGCAAGTATCTAGGTTGATAAGAAGAAAAAATGAAAGGGGAAGAAGAAGATGAATCAGAAAGAGACCAAGCCTCCAACTGCATTAGGTCATGTTGGATCCGAGCAACCAACTACTACTAATTGTACTGGGAGTGTTCATAAAGTCGACAGGTCTAAAACAAATAATCATAAGCACAAATTCCCTTGCAAGCTTTGTAAGGGTGACCAGTTTTTGAGGGATTTCCATGGTCTCCCCAAGGTATTAGAAATGTGGTCTTCCACGCCATTAGTTCCTGTTGAACATGCTAGTGACATCCCATCAACTAGTGACATTAAGGTTGTTAAGAATAATAGAACTATCAAATTTCCTTGTATGTTATGCGAAGGTGATCATTACTCTCACCTTTTCCCTCGTATGGACAAGGTTTCTTATCTTTTGGAAAATATTCAACTTCCAACTAGTTATCATAAGATCTCTCCTAAACTATCATTAGTTGATGGATTGGTCAATTTGGTTCCATCTCCGATCAGTTCGGTTGATTAGGTGGTCAATATGATTTCATCCTTGGTCGAACCACTAACCCAAGTAGTTGATCCATTTCTGTCATCGATTAGCCTAGATATTCATTTGAAAAGTGAAACCCAAGTGACTGATCTAGTTCTGTCATCGATCAACCCCACTCTTCATCTGAAGAGTGCCAAAGTGACTGATCCAGTTCCAGCATCGATCAATCCCACTCCTCCCTTGAAGAGTGAAACCAAAGTGGTTGATCTAGTTCCGTCATCGATAAGCCCCACTCTTCATCCGAAGAGTGCTAAAGTGGTATATCCAGTTCCGTCATCGATTGATCCCACTCCTCCCTTGAAGAGTGAAAACAAAGTGGTTGATCCGGTTCTGTCATCGGTCGATCCCACTCCTCATTCAAAGAGTGAGGATGTAGCTCAAGTCTACCTTGTTAATATTGATTCACCCAGACAAGGGGCACTCCTCCCATCCCAATGGCACCTCCTTCAAGCAATCAAATGATTTCTATTAATTGGAATCATTTGACAGAACCCCGTCTTCCTTCTTACATTCCTTTCCAAATCACCGTGCATGTTTGTGATAGGAATATTCCTAACACTATAATAGACGAATATGCTTATGTTAGAATCTTATCTGTGAATGCTTGGCAATATTTTGGTTCATTGCAGCTTGCGCCTGTGACTCAAAATCTGTTGACCTTTGATATAAGAGTTACTCAACCTTTAGGAATCCTTCCTCAGCTTCCAATTACTTTGGGAGGAACAAAAATCTACGTTGATGTGATGGTAGTTCATGATCCCTTGCAATTTAACCTGCTCCTTGGGAGAGACTATGTCTACATTATGAGAGATTTTTTGTCCACTCTCTTTCGAGTGATATGTTTTCCTCACAACAGAAACATAGTAACGATCGACCAAATTTCATTCATTAGCCCTCATCTGATGGTCAACCATCCACCTTCCCTAAACGGTCCATATATGTCAATGATGTCCACCCCATCGCATGTCAATTATGTAATGACCTACCCCATGTGTTCAACCCCACACGAGAGGGAATCTCTCCCTTCTCCTGACTTAGATCTGGTAGTTGACATGGTAATCTCTTCAATAGGGCTATTATAGCCAAATCTCCGTATCCTTATCGAGGCCATAGACATGTATTCCTTCTAGAATGTTTTTCTTCCATCTAGCAAAGATCTCCTTGAATCCATGCTTGACATTTGTCCCTTGACATGTATTCCTTCCAGAGTATTTTCCTCTTGGAAGACATGATCAAGGAGAGATTTTGAGCATAGTTTTTCCTCTTTGTGGAAATCTCGTTAAAAAATGAAACAATGGTTTTGAGCATAGTTTTGCTTCTCTGTGGCAAGCTCGTTAAAAAATGAAATATAGTTTTTGAGCATAGTTTTTCTTCTTTGTGGAAAGCTCATTAAAAAATGAAACAAAGGTCTTGAGCATAGTTTTTCTTCTCCGTGGAAAGCTCATTAAAAAATGAAACAAATGTATTGAGAATAGTTTTGCTTCTCTGTGGCAAGCTCGTTAAAAAATGAAACATAGGTCTTGAGCATAAATTTTCTTCTCTGTGGAAAGCTCGTTAAAAATGAAACAAAATCTACGAGCATAGTTTTCCTCTCTGTAGAAAGCTTGTTAAAAAATGAAAAGAAATCTAAGGATTGAACCTAGAGCCATGAGCATAGTTCTTTTCATGTGTCAAGCTCATTAAAAAATGAAAAAGTCACCTCTCCTATCAAGTCGAGTCTTTTCACTATATCTCATAGATATCGAGTCGAGTCTTTAGCTAGATCTCGTAGATGTTGAGTCATAGGTCTCATATTTGAACCTTCCTTTCATCCGCCCTTATCCTTTTTCTCCATCTGGTACAAAAATTGGTGACAATATAAGAGTCGACGAATGAAACAATGCTTGGGGGGACATGTCTCCAGTATTTGATTATAATTCTAGAGTTAAGCCACTATATTTTCAAGCTGGGGGCAGAGTACCAACCATCCATGGGTATCCCTCAAAACCTTTGGAAATTACATTAGGAAATTACAAGCATAGTTTAATTTTGTTTCAAGCTTGTGTAAAAATGAAAAACCAATTCTGAGCTTAGTCCTTATTATTTCTCGTGCTCACAAATACATGAGAATGTGACCGAGTATACTTTTATCACTTTTCAGACTCGTAAAGGTTATATGAAAAAGGAACCCCTTGGATTTTTATTTAAGCTCTTTTCAGACTCTCTAAACATGAAAATATTACCGAGTGATATTTCTTCCTTTCACATTTGTTAAAAGGTTTGAAAGGGAATATTTGGAGTGGTAGTTTATCTTTTTTCAGCTTCGTGAGACTAATTACGAAAAATGAACACTCTGATCAAGCATGATTAGAAGGGTTCTCCCCTATATTTTTTTACACTTATTTTGGGCTTGGGATACTAAAATTACAAAAAATTCATCCATGGAGTCACCTTTAAGTTCTTTTCAGACTCTCTAAACATGAAAAACGACCGAGTTTACCTTCTTTGGGCTCGTAAAACTATGCATCGAAGGACCTATGATGAGTCCAATCTCCAGGACTCATCTAGGACTGAACCTATCCTTCTTCAGGTTCTTTAAACATATGATGAGGAAATCATCCAAAGGATGATCTATATCGAGCATCTGTTATCCTCCTCAAGCTCTTAAAAAAAGAAAGGGGTACTCATCTATCTAGGTGGGGGAAAAATTGAAGGAAGCGAGTCGAGTTTTTGGGAATCCTTTATGGTAGCTATTGTCTCCCTTGAACATGGAAATTTTTTTCGTCTCGTCTTACAGTTGGGTAATCCACTTGTCTCCTAGTCATACCAATTCCATGTGTTAACATACTTTTTCGTAGAGTCTAAGAGTGCTCTTATTTCCATGACATTACATTCTTGGTACTCGTCGAGTCAATGTTTCCAGGTTAGTTTTTGTGCCTCATCATGTTCAAGGGAAGTGTCACTTCAAACCATCCATCTGCAGTGTTTCTAGTTTCTATTTCCTGTGTCAGTCCATACTCATTCGATTCACCATCTTACATCACTTTTCTGTGTTAGTTTCATGTCAATGATGGGGGATACATCAAGGCCCTCCTTCGACGAGTATTTTCCTGTCGACTTCAACACATCATCCGAGAATTTGGGTTAGAAACCAGTTAGTACCTTGGGACCTGCATGCCTCAATGGTAAGCCTCCTCACTTCCAAAAATAGGTTTACATCATTGACCTCTGAACAAATGATTCCATGAATGTTCGACCTCAACTCATTTATTCACATTCACTGGAATGTACTAAGGTACCTTGGGAGTCATTGACATCATTGGTGATTTCCCTAGCACTTGTTAACGATTTACCTCAATGATAGCTAATAAAGTGGTTTCTACCATGTTCTACATCAAATCATCTATTCACATGGATATATTCGTACCACATAGGGATTTAGAAAAAGACCCTGGGTTGAACATTCACTCTATTATCTGTTTTTCCTAGGTTGTGAAGGAGATAATTTGAGCATGCTGATATATATACTGTCACATAGATCCACATTGTATTGGTATGTGACTATGTTTTTTCATCTCGTAGCTCCACTGTGTATTTTTTGTGGCTACAATCAATTCATATCATGGAGGTATGGATCCACATTGTATCTCTAGTGGCCATATCCTTAGTTAATATTTTTCATGGATCTGCAGTGTATTGGTCGGAGATCGTGCTTTGAATCATCTCATATTCCGAGTATAGGTATTCCTGCCTCAGAAATGGAACATATATTAATACTGTTTGATGGTTGTTTGCAACTTCTTCCAAGTTCTCCAACTCCACAACCTTGCATTGAATAATTGTAAAGTGTTTCAGCCATCAATTTCTTTTATGACCTCACACTTTAGGGGAAATATGCTAGACATCAAAATGCCACACTTAAGTACTTCATTCTAAGTGTCACAAGTGTTGTAAAAGTGTTAGATACACTGACACCATGGAAGAACATTTGTCACAATCCCTAGTCAATGAGGAGGAAAAATATATGATATGAAGGTCAAAATACTATGTGCACATGAGTTATCTATTAATATTCATAATAAGAAAATTTAATTAGTTTGAGAATCCACCTCACATTTAGTTTCCTAATATCAAGGAAAGGTTGATAATCTCATAGATGGTTGAGATATTTTCTCAAACCAAAATCCTAATTTGGTGGATCTTGAGAGATATTTCCTCCTTAAAATCCTTGAGAGATATTTTATCCCTAAAATCCTTGAGAGATATTTTCTCCCTAAAAATATTGGAGATCCCATTTCAGTGGATCTAATGAGTGAGCTTCTCCATGGTGGTTAAGCCTCCAAATCCTATATAATGAGGGCTTTCCATGGAGAAGAGAAGGAAGATGAGAGGTATCAAACCATTGATTCTGGAGAAAGGAGGACATACATATATATCACACTTATGATCTTGGGATTCATGCAAGGGTCTGGACGAGGAGATCTTGGAGGAGTGCTGCATGATCATCCATATTTGTAAGCATTCTCTTTGAGTTCTCATTTTAATATACTTGGCCTATTTCCTTCAAGCTTGTGTTTTCTTGCATGTTCTTATCTATTGTTCCTTCAATCTTTGTATATGAATTTGTTTGATCTAATCTTGTAGAGTAGGAGTTTTTTGTTTCTCTTTGTTGTCTATTGCATTGCAGGTATCAAGTTGCGCTAAGGGGTTTGGAGATCAAGCTCGGATTGGAAGCAACGAGGACAATATTCAAAACTAGGTGCATCACACCTTTTATCCCTCTCTCTCTTTCTGATTAGTTAAACTAAATTCAAAGGGATGTTAGTGTCCACTTGTGTTTTTATGTCTTGGTATTAGGGGTTTGTAATCCAAGGGAAAGTTCACATGTTCGTAGGGGAATATTTCCATAACACATGCATTATCTTCCTTTATGATATCTCCTTCCTCAATAAGGTTTGGAACTCAAATTTGTTTATAAAACCCTATAACATTACTCAAAAGATAAAAGATCTCATAACACAAGTAGCAAGTAGTTTTTCCACTTTATTTAAAACCATGCAAAAATGAGAGAGGATCCCTCCTTATATAGATAAGGAACCTCACAAAACCATGAGTAGCAAACTATGTGCTAGTACAATACCATGTTTCAATACAATGTGCTCAAACAAAACCATGAGCTAAAACAAGAGGTACTCTCAATACCATGGTCTAAAACCATTTTGAGCCAATAAAATAATATATCATGAAATAACCACCTCAACTAAATCAAACACATTAGTGGACTAGTCAAAGAGAAGAGGTACATCCATAAGAGAGAGAAAATGCACCCTCCATGTGTTCACATGTGCGACTCCAAAACACAACTATAATTTTCATGCAACAAATTTAAGTAGGAGTGTAACTAGGTCGATTTTATATTATAACCCCATTTCAAAAATCCCATGGAAAATTTTCATCCCATGACATTGATCTGGCGAAATTCTAGGAACCATGTAAAAAGATAACTGCCCCTGAAGGTGGCCACCCTAAAAAATGTGCTAACACCTCAAGAAATGGTCCAAGAAAAAAAGTGTGCCCTCTAGGAATGGTCCATGTGGCATATGATGATGATGTGGAAACCATGTCATCGTCCAATACACTATCACATATCCCAATGTGGGTAGAAAAATCTCAAGGCATAATGCACAGATTTCATTGTGGGGTGCCCACCTATAATGATGCATCAAGCTTCAAAACAAGTCATTAGGAAACAAACATCAAGTAATATCCTCTAAAAGAAACCCAATGCAGGTTAATTTTATAAATTTCCCAAGTTTACCATAGTATGACAATGTTTACCCCTATTACATGTGTCAATGGCTAGGAAAAAAGGTATTTCCTAAGTAATTTGGTTAGAGATAGGAAAATTTGATGAATAATTGATGGAAAAAGGAAGGGAAACATTATATTTTGATCATAGAAGTCATTTTTAAGGATGTATGAGGTATTTTACTTGTCCAACTAGCCTTTTCGAGATAAGAATCTTTATTTTTTGAACTTGTAATCTTTTTAAGAGGGAGTTTGGCTTAGAGTTACCACCTCGACACCTTTTTATTACCCCCTTTTACATTTTCTTTGATGTTTCTTAGTTCTTTTTCTTTAGATATGCATTTTTAGCATAAGACCTTGGGGATGGGCCTTTTTAATGAGGTGGCATGGCTCTAGCTTCTTTATTTTTTCATTTTTAACATTTATTCTCTTCACCTTTAGCCATTTTGGCTTTATTTTGACTTTAGATTACATATTTTTCAAGTAGACCTTGCTATATGACATTTGATAAGTCAAATATAAGCATAAATAGTATTTATTTTTATGAATGGGACAATAGTGAAGGGAAATGATGAAAAGTTTTAGATGTGGTTAGGATATGGACACACTACTCAACTATATTACTAATAGTACTTCTTAAACTAAGTCATGACAAAATTTATCTAAGCACATGTCCTCTCATGGTAAAACAAGACAAAATATAAAAATTATTAGCATTAAGAAGTGTTTTTTTTCCCGATGGAAGAAATCGCGGGAAATCCTCCTAGTACTTCCCCACATTTCATGGATGGTAAATGGGGTAAATCATCGGCTCTGATTATGGGGCCTCATCCTAGGGAATCAAGAGAGTCGAACCTATGACCGACATTAGGCATAATACCTCACTTTTGGCTCTAGACCAAATGAGCTAACCCCTGGGCTTAGCGTTAAGAAGTGTTATAATATATAAGGTCAATCTTGATTACTTTCATGATAGGTTAGAAAATATCACACCACTTATAAGCATGAAACCATCACATGAAATCATAACACATCAACTAAAAGAAGTACAAAATACCATGTGTGTGAGCACATATTATCTGAGCTGTAAAACATAGGAAATGATATAGCATGGTAGAATTATTTAAAGGAGGTCATGGATGATGTTAGGGTAGAAATATTGGAAGATCAAGATGGAATTAGTGGATATGAGTAGGATATCTCATTCAAGCAACATCAATGCACCCTTGAGAGGGTGGTCTGGAAGTAGTTTCCCTTGAAAGGGGAAACAGGGCCAACACTGCCCATTAATATATTTAGACACTTAGGAGTTAGTTAATATTGAGTTGATCTAATGTGTATTTAGGTGAAAGTGTGTTTCTTTAGTATGCATTAGTATTCTTTTGTAGTTATGTAATCCGATGGTCACGATATGTTCTAAACATAGAATGACTCAATGACTTATATTCTCCTTGATCTTAATGGCTACATTGATCAGTGACTTAACACCCAATTGGTACATGATATCTATTTAAAGAGAATGGGGTATCATTTGTTGATGATCTATTAAGAGAAGATCTATTGTAAAATATTTTTCTTTTGCATTAATATATTACCTCAAGTGGTGACATTGGTTGGGGCTGTGCATTGTTTCCCTCTTCGAGGGTTTTAACCATGTAGAAACATCAATGTATTGATATTTGATTTGGCTGGGTTGGTTATTGAAGGTGTTCATCTCGTGTTGGAATACCCTGTTTTGTCGAACTTGGTATCAGAGCCCGTTTGAAGACCCACTTCTGTTCTAGATCAAGATTCGAGGTCATGTTGCTGCATTTTTGGTTTTTTCCATTTTTGGGCTAAGAGAACCATTTCATTATATCTAGAGCACTGCTTTCAATTGGAAACACTTTTCATTTCACTCGAAAAGGTTTTTGTTTTCCCAAGATATGACCATTTTTGTCAGATTCGAAGGTATAAACTTGGAATATGCCCTTTTAATTTTTTTTTTATAGAGTTATTATTTTAGTTTTCTATTTTTATTCTTGGTTTACTACTCTTTTTGGTCTACGCATGCTCTTTGTTGTGCACTCTATGTGATCTCAACAAATCATAAATAGAGCGAAAAGTGTTTTTTTTTTCTTGCGTATGATTTTTGCTTTATGCTATATGCAAGCTTACCAAATCAGAAACATAGAGAAAGCTTGCATTTTTTGGGTAAGCTAACCAATATCTAACCCCATTCTTGTTGAGATTCAATTTTTTTTTTCTAAATTTCACTTGTTTTTTGTGTGCGACCATGTTTTTTGGGTAAGCACACTTCGAGGCAAATACCAACAACAACACCCCTGTCCTCATTCATTACAATTGCCACATATTTTACTTTAGCTCAGCAATACCCCAGTCCTCCTTCATTACAATTGCTACATATTTTACTTTGGCTCACTTGGTTGAAACTTGCTTTATTCGATAAGAGGTTTTTAGTTCAAGTCTCTATTTTTTGAGTTATTTTTTGAAAAGTTCATGCAACTTTGAGTTATCTCATAACTTTGTTGTAAAGTGCATTTCACTTAAATTATAAAAGTGAATCACCATAAAATTACTTTACTATTTTTTTAAGTTATTTTTTGCATGCGACTTATTATAAAGTAACTTCATTATAAAAGTGATTCTCATTTATTTTATAAAAGTCAGTCATTTCATAAGTAACTTAGTTATAAACGTGAACTTATAGACAAATATAGAGAGGGAAGGACATCAACATGAGAGCCAATTTCTATCTACCATGTGGTGCTTTGGTTATCGCTTATGCCTTTTTAGAAAAAAAAAGGCATAACTTTCACATCCAAAGTCCATTTTCAGTGCTATTTTTTTTAAACAACCTATTTTTTCAAGAGATTTCCATCAAGATAGTCAGTTTCATCTTTTGAATCCATATCATTTACATTTTTTTTTTGTGTGTCTGGAGGAATCAACAACTAGTTGGGCACGTTCTCGCGTTACACGTGGTCGTGTTATCCAACCACTACCACTATAAGCTCCAGGTGTGCCCACGATGCCCCTTACGTGGCACACAAGGTAATTCAGGGGGAATTGAACTCGAAACCTCATGGAACTTCATTTTCACGGCACTTGCCAATTGAGCTGCCCCCCGGGGGCATATCATTTACATATTTTAATATGGCTTCTCCAAGTGCTTTTTTTCTTACCAGTACCAACTACTTCTCATGGAAATCCCATATGGATGATGTAATAAAAAGTAAAGGATTGTACTAGATTACCTTGGGAATAAAACAAGCCTCCATTGATGTTGAAAGGAAATCTAAATGGTCTAATAAGAATGACTAATCAAAATGTCCCTCTCTCCTGATTTACGATTTCATCTTCAAGGAATTGATGACCCATATGAAGCTTGGAATAAGATTGAAGTTGTGTTTGGTAAACACAATGTGATTTGAGCCCACCAAATTGAAAATGTGTTAATGAATTTAAGTCCCAATGATTTTCCTTGCATTGAAGATTATTTATCTAAGTTCAAAACACTTAGAATTTTACTGAAAGACTGTAAAATAGATTTGAAGGATGGCATATGCATATCTATTATTATTGCTAAGCTTGGTAGTGCATATTCTATCTTTGTATCTACATTTTACACCACCAGAAAATCTCTAGGGACTTCTTTCAAAGATCCCACTCTTGAGTCTTTTTGTATTTCTCTTCTCAGAGAGAAATATAAACTTTTTCAACTTGGAGTAATTAACAATGTAGTTACATCTAACACAACCTTAGTGGCCTAGTAGAAAGATAAGTCCAAATATCCCAAGAAACAACATCCCTGCAACAATAAGCAAAACAAGGGTCCCAAACCCTCTCAACCAATTTCTACTCCTAATGGAGACAAAGGAGAAAAATCTAAAAGTAAGAATACTGACATGAATTGTAATTTTTTTGGGCGGGATGGTCATTTGGAGTCTAAATGTTTTAAAAAGATGGAGGCCTTAGAAGAAACAATGAAGAAACACAACATCAATCTTGATTCTTCTTCTTCTACATCTTCTTCTCATGGACATGCACTTTCTACTTTTGGTTTCTCCTTCAATGCAACTTCTACTTCTTCTTCTAACGAGTGGCCTAATGATTTTGGAGCATCTTATCATATGGCTAAGGATAAAACCATTTTTTTTGCACTGAATGAATGTAACACAAAACACACATTTTTTGGTGATGTAAGATATTTTAGTGTTGTAGGGTCTGGAACAATTCACGTAGGTAAGGGTCATTTCAATTATTTATTATATGTTCCAAGTCTTCCTACAGCCTTCTATCAATGTATTAGACCACTCAATCAGGTGAAGGTAAAACCGTGGAGTTTTCACCTAACCAAATTGTAATCAACGATTTAAAAGATCCTAAGCATGTCCTAGCAACTAAAATTGTTGATGATATTATCAAGTTCTACAAATTTGACAACTTATTGAGCAAACTTTGGCATGAACAATTTGGTTATATAAACTATCACTCATTGCAACAACTATGTAATCAACATATGGTCACTGGTCTTCATCTCATTTCTTGTAGAGATGGTGTTTATGTTGGTTGTGTTCTTGGAAAAAATCATTGGGACAATTTTACAAACATGCTTGACATGCCTCAACCCCTTTGTATCATGTTCATATTGATTTGCGTGGTCTGCTTTCTTCTCCTTCTTTATTTGGGTGCATTTACTTCTTAACTTTCATTGATGAATTCTTTAAATGCACTTGGGTTTAATTCTTAAAACTTAAGAGTGAAGTTTTTGACATGTTTTTGGCCTACAAAGCCCTTGTAGAAAAATAATCCAGACATTAACTTTAAAGGTTAAGAACATATAATGGAGGTGCATATGTGAACAACAAATTTACAAGTTGCTGCACTACACAAGGCATTCAAATTGAAAATCTTGTTCCATATACACCACAACAAAATGGTGTTTATGAGAGAAATAATCACACATTAAAGGAAATTGCTAATTGTATGATCCAATCTAAAGGATCAAGTTTGCATTATTGGGCGAAAGCCGTCAACTGTGCAAATTACATAGTAAATCACACTCCCACAAAGGATTAAAAAAAAATAACAAAGGAATAAGCATGGAATCAAATAAAGTGAGATGTAAGCCACTTTTATGTATTTGGTAGTATAACATGGGCTCACATTCCTCATGAGAAAATGAAAGCATTATGGCCTAAAAGTGAGAAATGTCTTTTTGTTGGATATTCTGAAGATGTTAAAGGCTACCTACTTCTTCAACCTCATTCCAATGAAATCATTATTAGAAGAGATGTTAACTTTGGTGAAAATATATTGGTCCGTGAGCCTAATTCAATGTTTGTGCCATCTTTGACTTGTGATCCATCTTCGATGTTTGTCCCATGTTTTGTTCCTATTCTGGTTTCTTCTTTAGATGATGACAATGATGCTGGAAATCTACCTCTTCCTACTCACCTTTCTCCACATGAGTCCATTGAACATGAACCTACACTAGCACCACCACTTCCTCTATGGGTCCATTCAATACGAGAAAAACTGGTGATCTTGTCGGTGATCCTTCAGATTAGCATCAGACACGTTCATAGTTATAGTGAGACTATTCTCTTTTGGCTCAATTTTAAGAGACTCATGATCTAGATACACTTGCAAAAGCTTATGGCCATCCAAATTGGGATACAATAATGAATGAAGAATATCGTTCCTTAATGGTGAATAATGCTTAGGATCTTGTACTTCTTTCGAAGGTAACAAAACTTGTTATATGTAAATGAGTGTATATAACTAAGTATGCATTAGATGGAATTGTTGAAAAACATAAATCTTGGTTAGTTTCCAAAGGATTCTCTCAAGTTGAAGGCATTGGTTGCAATGAAAAATTTTCTACCATAGTCAAAATGAATTCTATTCGCCTCATTCTAGCCCTTGCTACCTCACATAAATAGGAGGTCCATCAGATGGAAGTGAAATCAACCTTCTTGCATGGGGATTTGAAAGAATAAATCTACATGAAATAACCTATTGACTATGTCCAGAATGACTCCATCCTTTTTTGTTGCATTAAGAAATTTCTTTATGGTATTAAGTAAGCTCCTCGAGCTTGACATGCCAAAATGGACAACTTCTCCTTAACATCGACTTTTCTAGATGTCATTTTGACCCTAATGTATATACCAATAAAATAGGAAGCCATATCATAATATCTGTTCTTTATGTTGATGACCTTTTCTTCACTGATAGTGACCCTAATATTTTAACCCATGTGAAATCCATCCTTAAAAGTAAATTTGAAATGATAGACTTAGGATATTTTTATTATTTCCTTGGCCTCCAAGTATTGCAAACCAAGGAAGGAGTTTTTCTTTCCCGATCTAAGTATGCCCATGACCTTCTTTGTCAATTTCACATGGAATATTATAAACCAACCCCTTCTCCCTTCCAGTCTAGAGTCAAAATTGCTGCCACTTGTACTACTCCTGAATTCAATGCTACTTTGTATCAATAGTTAGTTGGTAGTGATAGGAAATACGCTTCCACACTAAACCTAATAGGAAAGAGAAGATAGATTTAAAAAAGAAAGTAGATGAAAAACACAATACATGGAAATTTTACCTTGGAAATCCAAACAGGAAAACCAACATGCGTTGAGCATCTTGCTCTTTTTTTGTATTATTCATTAGAATAAAGAGTTACATGACTAAACTTGGTCTACACCTAAGACACAGTTTCCATCATACTCTCTCTCTTTACACAAGAACAACCTTGTAGTCAATTCAAATTACATCTACATAACCAACAACCTCTAAAGATTTATCAACATGATAAAATTAAAACACACCTTATTTATAGGATTTACAATATGAAAAAACCTAAATCATGGTGCCCAAAAATGGTTACAAACTGACGCAGACCCCTTCTGTCCTCCTGGCAGGTACAATGTTGACCTCCCGGTCTAAGGATCGTTCAATCACTCCTTCGAGCTGAATTACCTCTTTTGATTCCCTGCTGGGATCTCAATTTCCTGATCCACAGGTCCTTCTTCTTCTCTCACGGTCTTCTTCACATGACCATGAATTTTGGATTTAAGAACCATCAATGTCCCGATCTATTGAGTCCTTGACTCTACAACCTTCCGATATCCAAAATTCCGATTTGCCAAAAATGTTTTCCTTGTATTAACCCCTCTGGCTATGCCCCTAGTCCATGTGACCACTCCTCATAAGACCATAGTCTTATTTCGGGGTTTACCAATATGAGAGCCCGACCTCTTGTCAATGGGACTCCCAAATTCCCGATTTCCAAAATCCCGATGGAATCGTCCTTTCGGGATTTTCCCTGAAATCCTGGATTGCTACCACGTGTCCTCCCTCAGATGGACGGTCCTTGTCATTTCGTGATTTCGTGACTTGCAACCTCCAGTGACACAATCTCCTCTGTCAACTCGAATCCCCAATATCTAAAATACCGATGGACTCTCGATCTCTGCCACGTGTCCCAAACAGATGGATGGCCTAGATCGTTTCGGGACTTCGCCAGGTGCGAAGTCGAAATGCTCACCTCTGTGAGTCCTGATGTCTGAATCCCCGATGTGGGTAATCTCGTGACATGCATCCTCCTTCAGATAGACGACTGCGAATACTTTCGCTATTTTGGGACTTTCACCGTGGAGTCTCTCGACCTCTTGTCCTCAAGACCTCTGAAATCCTAAAGTCCGAAATCCTGATGTCTGAAATATCGATGTGGGTGATCTTGCGGCATGTGTCCTCCTCCCAGACGGATGAATCAGATCTATTTCGAGACTTTCACTGTGAAGTGTCCCGAACTCTCGTCATTAGGACTTACGAAATCCTGAATGCCAAAATCCTGATACCAACTCCTCCTTCGGGACTTTTGCCTCTGTTCACGAAGGCATAACCCTCATGCAACTCCTGATAGATCCAACGAATGTCGGGTTTTCTGACTAAGATCTGATGGTTCAGACCTTGTCTTCCTGTGTGATCCTCCCACTGCTTCCTGGATGTGGGAAATATTCTATGGTCCAGATCTCTTCCTCAGCCTAATTTGACGGCTACTGTGCCCCTCCTGAGATTCTGCGCTTTCTTCCCAGACTTGGAAGAATTTCCAAAATCCAAAGGCCTCAACCTTTTCTCTCTTTCCTCAACAAACTCTCTAATTTTGAGTCCCTCGCCTGCGCGCATAAAAATGCTACTCCTCTTGAGCTTCTGTTCTCGAATCCTCAAAGGACTCTTCGAATCCTGTGCTTCTTTGTAGAGTCTCTACACACTAACTCAATGTTATCTCTTCTGAGATTTTCCATTACTCGGACTTCTAAGGAACTTGGTCCTTTTTTCCTTCTCCTTCAGATGGAGAATTTCTGATGCCCTCCTGGCAATCCTTCGTTCAAGCAACCTATTGTTGAGTCTTTCAGGGTGTTCAACAACCCTACGGAGATCCTTCTCCTTGGACTCTTCTTCAATTTCAGAACTCAAAGAGTTCTTCCTATGCTCTCTGGAACTCACTTGATGCCCTCCTGGCAGAGTGTTTAGAATCCTCAGTGATTCTGACTTCTGTTGAACTCACAACAGAGTTCTTCCTCAATGTAGCCTGTGCATACGCTCAATGCCCTCCTGGAAGAGCTCTACAGAACTCCTCAGGGTTCTGTCTTCTTATGGACTCAACAGAGTTCCTCTATGCACTCTTGCACCTTCTCAATGCCCTCTTGGCAGAGCTCTCAGAATCCTTAGTGATTCTGGTTCTCCTTGAACTCACATCAGAGTTCTTCTGTGCACTCTTGCACCTGCTCAATGCCCACTTGGTAGAGCTTTACAGAACTCCTCAGAGATTCCGTCTGCAACTGTGTCTCTCATACACAGCCTTACCTCCAAGGTATTCAACAACCTTGAGGTATTCCTTTGAGCCAATGATTTCAGCTACTGTGCCCTCCTGGCACACCTTTGTCTGAACCCACAGAATTAAAAAATGCATCCCTGTGCACGACTTACAGAACCCACAGTGTTCCGTCACACCCTCCTGGCGTGAAGCCTCAAAGACCTCTAACCTTGAAATCAAACAACCCCTGCAAATGCATACCTAACATACATCTACAACATATATTGAACACAAAAAGTCATTCACACAACACAGACAATATGCAGGAAAAACTGCTCTAGTTTGTATTAATAAAAATGCCTCTTTTTACAAGGGTGTTCTGAGCACGAACTTTAACAAGGTCTCGTCTCTTCTCTACTCTCTCTGCATACTACTTGTAGCTCTCCTCTACTTGCCACTACTCTGATAATACAAAGAAGATCTCTCGATATTTTACATGAGGAGGCTCTTTGAGATCTTCCCTCCAAACTCACCTACCCTATTCAATTACATTGAATTGGATGTCTAGTCCAGAATCAGATCTAGATTTTAGCCTTCAAACATTAAAGGCCTCCTCATCTATAGCTATGTGCAAAGCATGACCTCATGGCTCAACAACCTACAACATGAATTACATCCAAATTTCAAATTTTGAAATGAGGGTTGCGCCTCTCTTCATTGAATGCGTGCGGTGACGTGGGCTGACTGGCTGGCTGATTGACATGGAGAGATGCTCCTGCATCATACTCCTCAGCTGTAAAATTCATGAGCTCCTTCTCATGAGCTTCCCATCTCAACTGTTGAAATCCTCCTGGATCCCAAACAAATTTCTGGAGTCTCCTTGCCCCATCTCTTTGCTGTCGTTGCTTCTTCTGCCGTACTGCTGCTTCTTCTGCTGTTGCTGCTACTTCTCTGCCCAACTTCTCCTTGCTGGCAATATCTTCTAACTCTAACATCATCCTTCTGATCTTCTCAATCACTTCGTGTAGCTGCTCCAGTGGCTGGATCTGTTCATGCAGTCTCCTCTGCTACATTTTCTTTCTGTAGATGGGCATATCATCATGATCTCCCATGTCATCTCCTTCATCTGCTTTCAACCTGACTTGTTGGATGTGAAAGCTCTGCACTATCACCCTTCTCTCTAGGGCTTCAATCTATTCACACAGATCAACAAAGCTCATAATGTCTGCCTATTCTTCTTCAGCTTCTGTAATCTCTAACGTTGTAGTCTTTTCAACTTCCTGGATGAAAATATTGAGCCACTCCTTAGAATGATCATATTCCTCTGTTTGGGCAGCCTCCAATGTCTGCTCCAACTCTTCTTTGATAGTCAAAGATGGCTATATTTCTCTTGCTATTGCTTCTTCATCTGCAACACATACTTTGGCCTCCTCTGGGCTATGTGGTAGGAATATTTCAATTCCCCCAATCATTAGAAGATTCCTCCTAAATTCCTTTTCTATCAGCTACTCTGGCTGATTCAAACTCTTCTCTGAGCTCACTTGCTCTATCAGCTCCTTGGGCTCATTTGAACTCACCTCTGAGTCCATGAGACTCTCAGATAGCCTCATTTCTGTTCCCATGCCCACCTGACAAATTGGGATTTTCCTGCTGCCCTCTTGGCAGTCCATGAGATCCCGCAGTGACCTCATATCATTGCCCTCCTGGCAATGTGAAATTCCTTGGATGTCCTCATGATAGTCTGTGAGATACCGCAACGACCTCAACTCTTTTCCCTCCTGGCAATTGGGAATTTCCTGATTGTGTTCTTGACAATCCTTGAGATCTTGAGCTGATCCCAATTCATCCTCACTACCGAGGTTTCTCCCAGTCTCTGGTTCACATACCTGATCCATCTCCTCAGGTCCGTCGAGGTTTTCAGCATACCTCAACCATCCTCTTAACAACCTACGCTATCTTCTAGCCATCAACTCCTTGACTGACCATTTTTCTTTCGTCTTCATGGGACATTCATATACCCATCGCGACTTAGCATTCTGCTGCATCCGAAATGCAAGATTTTCCATTTCTTCCCTTATATCAATGAGCTCTTCATCTATTTAAGATATTCTCATCAGCTCTGGGTATTTCCTTCCAGCATATCTACAGCCTTCAATAGCCATATTTCCATCTATCTACCCTCTTGGAAAATCTACCGCTGTCGCTCTGCAACCCTGAGTGTTTCCAACCTCTTCCACAATCTTCCTGACTGTCTCCTTGATTTCTACTTACCTGCAACCAATCATCTACAGAGCTTCCAACACTCTTCTTTCTTCTCCTCGCTTCACCTGAAATTTACAGATGAAATCCCACTCTGATACCAAAATGATGATGCACCACCAAAGACCCTGCCTCGATAGGTCCTGCGCCTGACCTCCCGGTCTAAGAATTGTTCAATCACTCCTCCGAGTTGAATTGCCTCTTTTGATTCCCTGATGGAATCTCAATTTCCCGATCCACAGGTCCTTCTTCTTCCCTCATGGTCTTCTGCACATGACCATGAATTTTGGGTTTCAAAACCCTTAGTGTCTTGATCTCTTGAGTCCTTAACTCTACGACCTTCCGATCTTCGAAATGCCAATTTGCCGAAAAGGATTTCCTTGCATTATCCCCTCTAGCTATGCCCATAGTCCATGTGACCACTCCTCATAAGACCACAGTCTTATTTCGGGGTTTACCAATATGAGAGCTTGACCTCTTGTCAATGGGACTCCCAAATTCTCGATTTTTGAAATCCCGATGGACTCTTCCTTCTGAGATTTTCCCTGAAATCTTGGATTGCTACCATGTGTCCTCCCTCAGATGGATGGTCCTCATTGTTTCGTGATTTCGTGACTTGCGACCTCCAGTGACACAATCTCCTCTATCAACTCGAATCCCCGGTATCCGAAATACCGATGGACTCTCGATCTCCGCCACGTGTCCCAAACGGATGGACGTCCTAGATCGTTTCGGGACTTCACCAGGTGCGAAGTCGAAATTCTCACCTCTGTGAGTCCCGGTGTCTGAATTCCCGATGTGGGTGATCTCGTGACACGCATCCTCCTTCAGATAGATGGTTGCAAATCCTTTCTCTATTTCGGGACTTTCACCGTGGAGTGTCCCGACCTCTTGTCCTCGAGATCTCCGAAATCCTGAAGTCCAAAATCCTGATGTCCAAAATCCCGTTGTGGGTGATCTCGTGACACATGTCCTCCTCCTGGATGGATGGCTCAGATCTATTTCGGGACTTTCACTGTGAAGTGTCCCGGCCTCTCATCATCAAGACTTCTGAAATCCCGAATGCCAAAATCCCGATACCAACTCCTCCTTCAGGACTTTTTCCTCTGTTCACGAAGGCTTAACCCTTGTGAAACTCCTAATAGATCCAATGACTGTCAGGTTTTCTGACTAAGATCTGAGGGTTTAGAAATTGTCTTCCTGTGCGCTCCTCCCATTGCTTCCTGGACGTGGGAAATATTCTACGGTCTAGATCTCTTCCTCAGCCTGATCTGATGGCTGTTGTGCCCCTCCTGAGCTTCTACTCTTCCTTCCCAAACTTGGAAGAATTTCCAAAAACCAAAGGCCTCAAACTTTGCTCTCTTTCCTCAATGAACTCTCTAATTTTGTGTCCCTCGCCTGCATGCATAAAAACGCTACTCCTCCTGAGATTCTGTTCTCGAATCCTCAAATGACTCTTCGACTCCTACACATCTCTCCAGAGGCTCTGCACACTAACTCAGTGCTATCTCTTCTGAGATTTTTCGTTACTCATACTTCTAAGGAACTCGATCCTTTTTTCCTTCTCCTTCAGATGGAGAATTTTTGATGCCCTCCTGGAAATCCTTCATTCAAGCAACCTATTGCTGAGTCTTTCAGTGTGTTCAACAACCCTACGAAGATCCTTCTCCTTGGACTCTTCTTCAATTTCAGAACTCAAAGAGTTATTCCTGTTCTCTCTAGCGCTCACTCGATGCCCTCCTGGCAGAGTGTCTAGAATCCTTAGTGATTCTGACTTCTGTTGAACTCAAAACATAGTTCTTCCTCAATGCATCCTATGCATACGCTCAATGCCCTCCTGGCAGAGCTCTACAAAACTCCTCAGGGTTATGTCTTCTTATGGACTCAACAGAGTTCCTCTATGCACTCTTGCACCTACTCAATGCCCTCTTGGCAGAGCTCTCAAAATCCTTAGTGATTCTGGTTCTCCTTGAACTCACAACAAAGTTCTTCTGTGCACTCTTGCACCTACTCAATGCCCACTTGACAGAGCTTTACAGAAATCCTCAGAGATTCTGTCTGCAACTGTGTCTCTCATACACAGCCTTACCTCCAAGGTATTCAACAACCTTGATGTCTTCCTCTGAGCCAATGATTTCAGCTACTGTGCCCTCCTGGCACACCTTTGTCTGAACCCGCAGAATTCAAAAATGCATCCCTGTTCACGACTTATAGAACCCACAGTGTTCCGTCACACCCTCCTGGCGTGAAGCCTCAAAGATCTCTAACCCTAAAATCAAACAACCCCTGCAAATGCATACCTAACATACATCTACAATAGATATTGAACACACAAAGACATTCACACAACACAGACAATATGAAGGAAAAATTGCTCTGGTTTGTATTAATAAAAATGCCTCTTTTTACAAGGTTGTTCTAAGCACGAACTTTAACAAGGTCTCGACTCTTCTCTACTCTCTCTGCATACTACTTCTAGCTCTCCTCTACTTTCTACTACTCTGATAATACAAATAAGATCTCTCGATCTTTTACATGAGGGGGCTCTTTGAGCTCTTCCCTCCAAACTCACCTACCCTATTCAATTACATTGAATGGGCTGTCTAGTCCAGAATCGGATCTAGATTTCAGCCTTCAAACATTAAAGGCCTCCTTATCTACAGCTATGTGCAAAGCACGACCTCATGTCTCAACAACCTACAACATTAATTACATTCAAATTTCAAATTTTGAAATGAGGGATGCGCCTCTCTTCATTGAATGCGTGCGGTGACGTGGGCTAGTTGGATGGCTGATTGATGTGGAGAGATGCTTCTTCATCACAAACCCAAGAAAATTATTGGTTACAAATATTATGAATCTGACAATTTTGTTATAGTCGACTACTAGTGGACCTCTAGTCAATATTTAGTCAGTTGCAACTCAACCTCCTCACGACCTCTTGTCAGCCGAACTTTCAAATTTCCTATCGATCAATTTGACTCCGACTTCGAATTCCTAGTCGATCACTTCAATCGCTGAATTAACCATTGATTCGGATTAACTCATCGGCCGATCCTTCACTTAGGTGATCCACCTCGACTAGACAATCATATGACTATTATTTCATTACAAATAATATAACAACCCAACATTATCTCATTTGTTGTCTTCTTTGTTGATACAAGAGAACCTAGACATTTGTTCATTGACCGGGGGCGACAATGCCCATTGCCTCTCTACACTAAGAGAACTTCACAACACTCACATACTTGGTCGAAGAGTCTGCAATGCTTTCCAATGTGTCTACTTTCTCCAACAACACTTTGTTTCTTTCCACCATGTCTCTTACGAAATGGTATTCTACATCAATATGTTTCATCCTAGAATGATAAGACGAGTTTTTTTCCATGAATATTGTGCTTCAACTGTCATAATTTATCTTCATAGCTCTTTGTTCAAATCCATTTTGAAGTGGATTTGGTGGTCCACTTCATGAGAACATGATGAATACATAACATAATTCCATATAATCATAATAAATAATATCTTATTTACTAACCATTTTAGATATTTACTTGACATCATATGAAATATAATACATGTATATAAATTCACGCGGGGAATGATAAGTCATGTCCTTGGAAAAGGTGATGATTTATCATAGACCAAAGGCCATGACTTATCATTTGCATTATAATTCCTATTTACATAATAACAAGCCTATAACATATTATTCCAAGATATGAATGTAATATACTTTAGGTATATTACAAGTCTTCCCCCTTTAAAAAGGCTTTGTCCTCAAAGCATAGGGAATGAGAAACTCTTTTGATATAATGACGTTCTTTTATAACTATTATCGATTAGATAAAGTTGAAGAAATGATACAATATGACAATTGAAGTCTTGAACAATACTGACGCATCGAAAAAGAATCAATCCATCCAAGGTGTATTTTTTATGGATCTCTTTTAAGATTATGGATATGTTCTTCTTTGTCGACTTCAAGGAAAATGTATCTTTGGATGCTTAGGAATTTTGTCCTTCTTAATGTATGGTTTAGTCTTGTTGTGATTTACTTGAATCATCATGATGATATCTTGTTTTTTTGTATTTATTGGTGTGACAACATCCTTCAACTGACCTATGACTTTATTAGTGGTGATCAACAATATGCCAACTTCAACTAAATCTGTGGATGTTGTTTTATCATAGAGTTGTAATCGACTTATGGAAACACTTCCATTGATACAACTTCATTGTTAAGAACATTAGGTTTTTCCATGTTGATCAAGTAGGTGATAGTGCCCTTATCCATGGTTTGGGTTTCTTGTTGTGCCTTCCTCTTATTCTTCAATTTCTTCATATCTACAAGTAGACTTTTATTATGATTTATCAAATGAGAAATTTCTTCATCTTTGGACAATAGTTCTTTATTGATATTTTCAGACTCTTTTTTATGAGTTCTTTTTATATTATTATTTTTTCATTGTGACTCTTTAATTTGTCGCTGAAATTTATGAATTTCTATATCTTGTTTCTCCAATTCTATTCAATTTTGCATAATTTATTCATATTTGCTAATAATATTTTTATTCAATTCTTTTATATTTTCCATTAATTATGTGTGATTTTGTTGTTCATTTTGATCTAAGTTCAATGATAGAGAAAGGTGTTTTGAATTAATGTCTCACAGCATTAACTTATTGGTAAGGCTCTCTAATTCTGTGTACTTTTTATCAATATTCATGGTAAAAGTACCAATAGATTTCAACCAAAGGTTCCCTAGGAGCACATCCACTTCCTTGGTTTGTAACACAAAAAAATTACATTTTGGGGAGTATTCATCAATGCTTAATTCTAAATTATTAATCTCATCATTATCCTCATACTCTTGTGTAAGAGATCTTTTAACTTCCTCTTCCACAAGTTGTAATTTATTTGCCAATTTAATATCAATATAGTTCCAATGAGTAGTGAGGTCAATGGCAATGCTTATGGTCTCATCCTGGATCCCCCCTAACATATGTATGAAAATATTGATTGGTTCCAAAAGATAACCAAAAGTGAATTGAACCTTGTTTTCCATTTCAACTTGGTGAAGTTACCTCTGTAAGTAAAAATTACCATTGTAAAAAGTTTGTCTTTGTAATATTTTTTTATTTATGGTAGGGAATACCAATTGTATTTTAATTTTATATTAATACTTTAATATAAAGTAATTAAATATTATTTCCCAATTTCCAAAGCACTCTTTATGAAATACTTCTCCTTCTATATCAATTGCTAATAAGAATAGTAATATAAAAAACCATGGGCCAATGGTTTACCAAAACCATGGGCATGTAAATCACCAAAAATAAAATCTAATTTTACCCTTCCTTTTTATTT
>JZKD02S1672982.1:401750-413762 GCA_000966675.3 Picea glauca
AATTCTAAATAAAAAAAATACTTTTATATGTCGGAAGTTGAATAACTTGTGAAAATACAATTTTTTTTCTCATAAAACAAGCAAAAGTGTAACCCACCTTCATGATTTCACCCAAGGGGAATTTGGTTAAGTATAGAAGAGGGAAAAGAAGGGGATAAAAGAGTAGGAAAATAAAAAAGCAGAGGGCAAGTTTCGTAAGAAGGAATTGGTGTCAAATAATCCCCATTGTTGCAAAACCATCATTTTCTAGTCCAATATTTTATCCACTTACTCGTTTTCTATTATGCTTGTACCATTAAAAAGGGTGCGATCAAATGCTTTGTTGAAGATTAGTTTTGATTGAAACTTGTGGGAGTAATTGTGTTCTTGATACATTCTTCCATGACTTTGACATATTAACTTAAGTATTAAACTTCTTGCATGATGGGCTGTTATCATTAAAGATTAATAATTGCATGTTTAGAAACAACAATGACGATCTTGAATTTTAATATTGTATTTGATGTCATAGTCCCATTTGAATACAACCACCATAGATCAATTTATTTATTTATTTTATTCGCGAACAAGAAATTTGGTAATTTCATTAATAAAGTAAAAAGTTCTTAAATAGAGGCCAAGGGATGGACAACTAATAAAATGTTCCCTTTCAGAGTAAAGGAATCAAGGAAGCAAAAGGGAAATAAGAAATCATTTTCTTAGAAAGGATAAGATGAAAACGGAATTTCTAGGTCGAGGCCCCGAATGCCACATCATGATTTGGTCTTCCTATGCTCTATTTGCATTACGAATAGAATTGAATGTTGGTTTGAAACTGTCTGAAATTCATTTTTGTTTCCATAAAATCCTGATGGGATCGACACAATGCATTCTCATATAATTGTTAAATGCCCCATATTAGATCAAATTACTTGAGCCAATACAATATTCAAGAACTACGAGACTATCGAACCATGCTAATGAGAAGAGGTGTTAAATTAAGAAAAGAAGCAACAACCAAGATTCCAAGGAATTTTTTTAATAGTAAATCCATACAAAAAAAGATACTGGGTAGTGTATATCTATCCATAGAAATTGGACTGAGTTCTTTGCACCAAAACATTGAACATATTTTTCATAAACACAGGTACATGATCTACAAAAAAGAAAAGAAAAGAAAGAAACATGCATACAATTTTGTGTTATTCCTCTAGTGGGACAACATGCAGGAGCCATCGATATTCTCTTCAACATGCATACAAAACTCATTACCATGATTTGTTTTAGGAAATCCTTGCAATCTTCTCCTTGGAAGGTCAATGATCCCTGCCACAATCTCAATATCTTGCGGAAGACTTGAGGCGACAAAGAAACATGGGAGTGGTTTTGTAGTGGAATAATTCCTTGGCTTGAAGCAAGTGAATAACACTCCTTCTCCTGATGCTAGAGTCTTGGAGACATTTCAAGGTACCACTTAATTGTACAAATAATAGGGAAAAGGCCTCGATGATAAGAGTTTCCAATCTGCAGCCGCCACTACGAAGAGCACAACATCCTGCAACATCGCTCCAACATTTCACCCCAACAATAAATCAACCCATAATTTTTCAAATGCAGGAGGACATAAGAACCCATCCTCATGGTAAAATTGATAGTTCTCACAAGCTTCCTGTGAGGAAGAAGACAAAAAACATTATAGGGTAAGAAGAAGAGATCGAAACTGAAAGTTAGGACACACCAAGAGACCACCTCCTCACATTCGAAGACTTCAGGGACACATGTTGCATGAACAATTCCAGAGGCCCAAATTAGTCCATTCTGGGAAAACATAAATGAGTAGTAGGAATATGCCTTGCACTAGTGGGAGTTCTGGTCCTCATCCCCTAAGATGTTAATTTATATCCAGATAAAAAGAGAGTGGTCCCACAATTGACTAATTATTTGGCTTGAAATATATCTCTGGGAGCATCAAGAGACCATTTCCTTAAAAGATTTCCTCCCAGAACAAACTAATTTGGACGTCTGGAATTACTACTCTTGAGCTGTAAAGAGGCTATTGCATTCAACGTCGGTTTTTTTTTTTTGAAACTCCTTCTTTTGGTCTTGTCCGGGTCACCATCGCTGAGACGGGAAGTGCCCCCCCTTATGGTTGATTTCAATTTGGGAGAAGGAGTGGGAACAACATCTACATTTCCATCATCGTCCTTCAGATCATCTTCGCTCGGCTTGAAATTGACCGCATCAATCTATGTGCCAACCATCAATGTAAGCGGGGTTGCCTTGGAATTCATTGGCTTGAAATATATCTCTTGGTGCACCAAGGAACCATCTCCTTTTTTTCTCCTGGGCGAAGGGAGATGATTAGTAAGAATATTCCATGGAGTCTAGAACCTCTGGTCATCATGCCCGAAGGTGTTTACTATATCTTGACAGAACTGTTGCCATAAGTTAACGAGGTTTTTTATTTTCCCCAGATGATGTTTGATATGAAAATTCAGAAGGGATAATATAACCCTCCGAAAATATTGGTTTAATGCATATCAATGGAAGATCTCCTCGAGCCTTTCGATGATCAATGAAAATCTCCACGGTTCATGCGTAATGAGTTGTTACCATTAAATATTACTAATTGCATATTTAGAAAAAAGTATAGAGGTGGCGGTGACGATGAAGAGTGATTAAGGATTAAAGATTTTGTAAAAGGGCCAACCAGATGACATGTGAAAGAGATTGCATGAAGATTGAAATGAATACTTGGAAAGGATAGCACAACTCTCCACAAATATTGGTTTAATTCATATTAATGACAAATGTTTTCCAACCTTTCAGACATTAATGACAGTCTTAATGATTCCTAAACGATGATCTATTACATTAAATCTTAATAATTTCATATCTAGAAAGAAGTGCGAAGTTGGTGGGGATGGCAAAGAGAGATTAAGAATTGCACATTTCATCCACCTGCCAACCCACAAAAGAGATTCCAAGAAATGACCAAGTATGGAAAGCAGTCAGGCGGGCTTCAAAATAGGGTCATTAGTTATACTCAGGATATGTGAGGGGCTGATGGTCAAATTGTATGTCTCCAAACTTTTGACTGTAGAATGTGTAACATGGAACATCGCACAATGACGGATTTCGGTGGTCAATTTGTATATCATGAAATTTTGGGTGTTGTTTGTAGGTAGCAGAACAATGGAAGCGCAATATTGAGCAATCCTGGCCAGGAACCGAGTTTGACCAACCGCTTACCCATTGCATACTTGGCCACTATTACCAAGTATGCAATTTAATAGGGATATAAAAGCATGAGACATACTCAAAACAAGGAATATTGATGAGCGTGAAAATAGGCCACAAGTTCTACTCAGGAGACGTGAGGGCCTGATGGTCAAATTGTATGTATCCTGAGTTTTGATTGAAAAATGTGTAACATAGAACAAGGGAAAATGACGGACTGAGTCTGACCAACTGCTTACCCATTGCATACTTGGCCACTATTACCAAGTATGCAAGTTAATAGGGATATAAAAGCATGAGACATACTCGGAACATGGAATATTGACGGGCGTGAAAACAGGGCCACAAGTTCTACTCAGGAGACATGAGGGTCCGATGGTCAAATTGTATGTATCCTGAGTTTTGATTGAAAAATGTGTAACACGAAACAAGGGAAAATAACGTACTTCAACGATCATTTTGTATATTGTGGAACTTCGGGTGCTATATATAAAAGCATGAGACATTTAGAAAATGACACATTTGGAAAAACAACTAAGTAACCAGAAAGGGAAATTAAATGAGAAAACATAAAGGGGAATTTGGTTGCCAATTTGTAGATAGGGTAGTTCGGGTGCTGTTTGTAGGCGAAGGAACAATGGAAACACAATGTTGATCCTGCCTACTCGGGAACCCAGGATCCAAAAAGTTTTCTGAATATGAAATGGGGAAGCGGTCAGTCAGACTCATGATATAAAAGTATCAGTGGAAATATGAAGACATGAATCTGCCAACCCCTGCACCTAGACATTTTTTGAAAAATGACTAAGTAAACAGAAAGGGAAAGCAAAGGAAAAAAATAAAGAGGATGACAATTTTTGGAAGCGGGAATTGGTGTAAGAAAGCCCCATTGATGGTCTTAACAATAACTATAAAGTGAATTAAACAGGTGAACATTCTCTTCAATCAAGGAATAGATAAAGCGAGCCATGCTTATAGTTTCCACGATGTGTTTGTATAAGAGAAGCATAAAAAAGCCACAAGAAAATCAATTTTGGGATGTTTAAGTAAAATTATTGTATTTTCAACTTCACCGTAAGTATAACAATGACGAATTTGAATTTTAATGTTCTGTGGTTGATATGATAGTTCCATTGGAATTCACATAGTATATATCCTTTTATTTCAAAATATTCCTGGAGATGAATTTTGCTAAGTTCAACGATCAAGGAAAAGTGCTAAAACAAGCCACATACTACATTTGCATAAGAGAACTTATATTAAAAGGAAAATCAGATCCTGTATATTCTTTAAGATCATAGAAAAACCGCCAAGATCTTGAATGTATCATTAATTTTTTAGAATGAAGCATACAACCAAGAGCCAAGTACACACCAAATGTATTGAAAGTTGAAGCACAAGGAAACACATGAACACAAAAGGCACCAAGTGAGATATTAGAATGGTCCATAGAGCAGTACGCATCGACCTATGCATTAAACAATTTGATATATATAAAAAAACACACACGACATTGGTTTTCTCTTACATCTGGTATATGTTCCCATGAGAAAATAACCGAGGCCATGAGATATGAACAAAAGTCTGCCAAACACAAGACAGGAAAAAACCAACATAGCTTTACCATTGTATCCCAGCTATAACCAAACCCCCAAATGGGTAACAAGAAACTTTCTGATTACTATTTTACGATGAAGCAAGATCACTATGGGCATTTTCTTATGATGGTGCCATGTTCTATCACTACTAGTTTTAACAATGCCAAATTTCCAATATTTTTGGAAATGCCTGATGTTTCTGCCTAGAGGAGCAATCTGTTTCGATGGTTCAAAGGATGGGCTTGAGTTATTCACAGTTGGATACTTTGTATGGAGTTTTTCCTCATGCTTCCCATTTCTGGACTGAACAATCTTATGCGCTTGTACATCATCAATAAATGCACCTGCCTATATGAATTCCAATGGCCGAACTCCCCAATATCTACAACGAGTTCTGAAGATCTCAAGCTCATGCTTCAATCCATGTTGAGCCCTTTTTTTTCAATTAGGGAATCGATAAAATGTAGATATTATACCATAAATGCATAGTTGGAGATCATCTTCTTTTTTATTTGGGTACCCAAAAGATGCAGAAATCCTGCCATGGCTATATAGTTGGAAAACATTTTTCCAATTTGAGCCCCCAAAAATGTGCAGACTCCTCCAACAAATCTACAACTAGCCACCATTTTTTTTTTCATTTGGACACCCCAACAAATATGCAAAATTCTTACTGGGAGATACAAAAAACATCAAAATAACAACAACGATTTGATTTGTAGTTAGATTCTCCTTGTTTTTTCAAGTGCACAAAAAGAGAAAAAATATCTTGAAAGAAAATTTTACAGCCATAGATGTAAGCTCCAAAGAACTCAAGTCCGACAAACATTCATTTTGGTATTGAAGAAAAATTACAGAGACACATGAGATTTTTTCGTTTCCTACCAAAGAAACTGATATGCAATATTGCATTGTCCTCATTTAAGGTAAATTTTCTATGTAGTCGAAAGTCACGCAACATGTAGACATTGTTTGCCTTTTTTCTATAGGTATACTTCATATGGAAATTCTGCTAACCAATGAAGCACATCTTGTAACAAAGGCTATCTAATTGTACAATGTATGATTGTGTTTCCCACAGTTCAGATGGCAACATTGAGGCAATGCCTATATATGTAAGGGAATTTTTTATTGCATCATAGACAATCAATTGTATCATCATTTATGAAAGCAGAAGAAAAAACAAAAGAAGGAGAGTTACATTTGGCACATACAGGCTCAAAGGGGGTCGAGTACGCATTCACTGCAACCAAAACACCTTCAACCTAGGCACGTGAGCATAGTAGTTAATATATTGAACAATATAATATACAATTGCACAACAAAAAAAAAAAAACTGCATAAACTTGGTGAAGACAATTTGTATGAGCAAAGTGAGGATAAAATTGTAGATGTATATGCACAACAATTGTAGAGCTAGTTAGTTTCTTGAGATCCTGTACTATGTCTGTTCACAATATTGTTACAAATTTTGCTTGGGTTGCGTGAAAGATCCTTTCTTTAACATCTCTTTTCTTTGTTATATTTTTGAAGAGCATAAGTGTAAATTTCCCTTTATGCAATTGTTGTTCCATTGAGGAAAACAAATTTGAATAGGTGTCGAACAATTGCAGTTGCAACATGGAACAATGCAATAGTTTTGTAACATAATCGAGATACATGGACATGTGAAAGTAAAGGATAAAACTGGATATGGAGAATGATACCATTTCCTTGTTATTGTCTGAATCTCCATATTTTATATGGAGAATGTGTTGCGAGCCAAGTTTTCTCGCGAGCGTGACAACTGCACCAATGGTTCCAATTGGGTAAGTGTCATTGCTCTGTGCAAGTTGGCTGATAGTTGTGTCCGGGACGGAACAATATTCTGAACAAATAGTAGGAATTTTTTCCACAATACTTGTTTCGTTGAGCGATATAATCCGATCACAATCACCAGGGTCATATACTGTTTTTGGAAATATATTAAAATTTGTAATGGATATCCCATTACCTGGAAATATCTTTTCTGCATGTTTCTGGACAAGTTGAGTGGGAATAGTCGGTGTGACTGTCATCAGGGCTTCGTTGTCTATCATGTCAGCATGCATAATGGATCTAGTTTTGTTTTCCTTGTCCAAGTAGGTGCTATACATGATCATTATGTCCCCAACGAACACTTGTCTAGCTTAACGGTTGTTCAAGCTCTCTATTGATAGTATTTTAGGTGTTATAAGTTTAGACCTGGTGATATTTTTTGAACAGGAAAAGTAATGTGAATGGTAGTCTGCATTATTTTTTTGTTTTCTTTTTCCCTGACATAAATGTACAAGTAGATGCACAACTTGGATGAAGTGTGGAGCCAAAGTTTTGCAACTAGGCCTCTTAGTCTCTGGAACTTGCACTATGTTCGACATCTCACTTACGCTCGTTGATACTTCTTGTGAACTGCAAAGTATGTGTTGTATATGCCATCAACATATTTACCATGTGATAGATGAATAAATATCCGAGGATATTTGTTTGGTAAACATATGAGGAACACAATGTATGCATCTTTACCTTTGGCCTTGTCAATCTGTTGATGTTTGTGATGATTGACTGCTCATGGCCATGTCACTAGTCCAACTTTTTCTGGTGCAAGCATGTGTAGATGAACATCAGAAGGACTAAATAAGAATATGCATTGTATATTGTTCATAATTTTTTTGAATTTCATATACAATGTCAAAGGAGATGGAATACAAAATAGGGTGTCAAGGGATACTCAAGAAACATGAGGACCTGACGGTCAAATTATATGCCTTAGAGTTTTTGACTGCAAAAATGTGTAATAGGGAATAGGGAAAAATGGGGGGTACAATGTCCAATCTGTATATCACGGAACCTATGAATCTAGAGGCACAATATTGAACCCTCCAGCTCGGGAACCCGCAATCGAAAAAGTGGCTAAGTATGGAGTGAAGAAACCGTCGGTCAAAGTCATGATATAGAAGCATGAGTATAAATGTAAACCCGTGAGTCCACCAACCTGTGCACCTATAAATTTTTGGAAAGACAACTAAGCAAAGCAAACATAAAGCGGAATTAGATGAGAAAAATGAAGGGGAATTTGATTAAGTATAGAAGAGGGAAAAAAAAGGGATAATAGAAAGTGGGAAAATTAGAAACGGGGAGGGAAATGTTTGGAAGCGATAAGTCTCAACAAAGGCCCATTGTTGCCAAATCATTGTTTTCTAGTCCAATATTGTATGAACCCACCCATTTTGTGTGTTTGATTTACTAGCACAATTGGTATACCTTTTCAAATATTGTACTTCAACCCCCTCTGCTGTGGCATATAAGAATTCATCTTCCTATCCAACCAATCTGTTTCTTTCAATGTAGCAACGCTGAACATATAGTGGACATGAAGGTAAGTTAGTATGTAGAAGACATGTAAAAGAAAGAAATACAATTCTATTTATTTCAATGTAGCAGCAAAGAGAATACAATTCACATGAGGATAAGTTACTATGTAGAAAGATACGTAGTATCTACATACAATAAAATAGGTGCAAAGTAGTAGAACAAGTAGAACAAATATACAGACAATAAATGAAATACTAAACATTGGAATATGAAATAAGAGTAGAGGCATGCACCTTTCTAACTCCTCCTCTACATTCACGACAAAGAGTCTATCGTCTTCTCCAACCACTCTGTTTGTTTAAATGTAGCAATGAAAAAAAATACAATGGACATGAACGAAGTTGGTATGTAGGAAGACATGTAAAAAAGGTAAACAGAGTTCAATTTATTTCAATGTAGCGGCACAAAAAATACAAAGGACATGAAGATAAGTTATTATGTAGGAAGATACACAATATCTACATTCAATAAATTAGGTGAACACATATATAGATAATAAATGAAATAAAAAATAATGGAATATGAAATAACAGTACAAGCATGCACCTTTGTATATCCTTTTCTACACTTGCGGTAAAGACTCCTTCCTTTTCTCCAGCTATTTTGCTTGTTTCAATCTGGGAACGCATAAAATACAATGAACATGAATGGAAGCTGGGATGCAAGGGAGAACAAGTAATATGTACATACAGTAAATGAGAATCAACGAATAGAATAAAAGATAGTTAGAAACATGAACTTGTTCTTTTCTCCATCAATGGTTGTAATTATATAAAGTTTTTCCTGCCCAAAATATATTACAAGCCAGAAAATATTAAGAAATTGCATGGTCATTGCTGAATGATTTTGTTTTTCTGCAGCAAAGTACTCAGATATGCTTTGAGACATGGAAATATAATTTTGCAGTATCTTTGGTGTACATCTCATATTTCAAGTACAAGACAAATTGTATCGTGGTCACACCAGTTTGTGTACAGGATAAAGAGGCTATATTGTGATATGGGCACATTTCACTGTATATGGTTAATAAGTGCATTTTGCACATGTTTTATCTTAACAAAAAGACAACGAACATTGTAATTGCACACGTAGTTGTCTAATTATTTGTTATGACACTATTTTGTATCATGTCAACACTGAATTATCCTAGAATGATAATGGTTTTGTCCAAATGTAAATGGTGTGATGCATTTGAGAACACATTCATTATGCTACAAATGTTGCACTCCAAACAACATAGAAATTGAATACTAGAATTTGAAATCCACGAAACACCACTCTTGCTAGCACCATCTTAGTATCCTTTTCTTCTACAAGAACATTTTACAAAGGCATGTAGGTATGGTCTAGAGCTAGGAAAAAGAATTTGAGCAAAATTTAAGAGTAGGATCGGTAGGCATGGGACAGGCATCAGATCTCGACTTCTCCAGACACAAAAAATGACAGAACCACAGGTGCACTTGCAGGTGCGAGACCTGAACACCGCAAAGTGAAAAAAAAAAACATCTCCAACTACCGGCGCAGGATCCCAAACCCGCAAAGATGAATCAAACAAAATAAAAAAGCAAGAAACAAACCAACGAGCAAGCACGAACATGTCCAACTACAGCCCCATGACCTCAAACTTGCAAACTTGAGCCAAACAACAACAAGCAAGAAGCAACAAACCAATGAACCAACGAACAAGCAACAACCACTGAACTAGTAAACAACATATGTATCTCCAATGATTACCAAACTGTAGCCCAATCACAGAAGGAACCTGAAATATATGATGAGCATGACAATAGAAATAATCAAACATTTTTACTTGAAAACTACAAACAATGAACAACAAAGAACGAATAGAAATGAAATTATGGCATCGAATCTTACTCCGAAATGATGATTGACAGAAGCGCAGGTCGAATTGTGGGTGCAACACCTGGAACCCAAAAATAAGAATAAAAAAACTCCAAATGCGCATGCAAGACCCCAACCCTACAAAGTTGAAGTAAACAAAAGAAAGCAACAATAACCAACAATTTCAACTGTAGGTGCATGTCCTCAACCATGCAAAGTTGAACCAAACAAAAAGAAGAAGAAATCGACGAACCAACGAATAAGAATCACCCACCAAACCAGTAAACAATGTATGTATCTTCAAAGATGACCAAATTGCATTCCAAGCATAGAATAAGTATGAAACATACAATAGCTATGCAACTAGCGGAGGACAACAATATTGTCCAAATTCACTGCAACATTGTATGGAAAAATTCGAGGAAAAATGTACTCTGAGAAGCCTATTTAGGTGAACATTTAAGGTTTTTAGGATGTTTAAGGGCCTCACAGTATGAAAACATTTAAGCTTCCAGGCATGTTTAAGGACCTCACACTATGTAAAAATTTAAGTTGTCAGGCCTATTCAAGCACCTCAAAAAAAGTGTCAATGCTCTAAACCTTCGGTATGCAAACATTTCAATACAAATAGAAATAATAATAAAAGGACATATTCATATGAATTCAACAAATTATCGATCGCTATAGTCCCTCTACGACTTCGACAGGGACTAATAATAATAAAAACATTAAAAAACAACGTCGATGCTCAGAACTTTCGATATGTAAACATTTCAGTAAAAATGTAATAAAAATTAAAAAAGAGCATCTAAGCTCAAAACTTTGGATATCTAAACATTTACAACATTGGGAACAATGAAGTTGGCAATAAGACCTCCAATATATTTTCAAATGAGACGATGACATATAAGGTTTTTATTATTATATAAAAATAATGTTTTTACTTCTATAGTACGAACAATACAGATGATGCGAAAATTTATAGTCAAAGGACATATTAATATCAAGTCAATGAATTATAGATCACTATAGTCCCTCTACGGCTTCGGTAGGGACTAATAAGAGATGTAAACATTTAATGAATGAGTAAGTAGACAAGGTAAAAATTAATTGTGTGAAGGTGAATATTGGTAATAAGAGATAAAGTAATAATAAGTAGATTTAAAAAAAATTGATAAATACAATAAGACAAATATAAATATAGAGTAAATATAGAGTAAATATAGAAAGCATATATAATGTGAGAAGTGTGAAAATGTGCGCGCGTGCATGTGTGTGAGAGAGAGTTATTTATTACATCGAAAAGTGAGAAGGGAATAACAATACATGCAACCATATAAACAGTTGATGGGATTTGAAGAGATGAGTGCTTAAGTGAGCATGAGTAAAGTTTAGGGAAGAGTATACAAAATAATCTTTATAACAAATTTTTAAGGGTAATGCAATATAAACAAATGGAATGAGTTGGCGTCAGAGGGTAATATTAATCAATGGATCCTTCACTGCCTCCCATTGTCTATGAAATAAAATTAATAACGATGCATGGAATATATAGCAAGAATATTTATAAGCACTATAAATGAATATAATAGGTATAAATATTGTAATGCTAATAAGGAAAATAGTAGTGGATAATTGATTGAGATATGATAAGCAATGGGAGAAGATGTTATTTTGGAAGTAGATGAAGAGTAATTGGTATATAATAGTTGAGTTTGACCTTAGGGACATACAATGTAGTAATAAAGTGATTTGAGGTTAGTAGTGACATACAACCTGGCAAAACAAACAACAAGAATAAGGTAGGAAATTTAACAATTTGTACACTATAATAGGTGGAAATTTTAGGAAGTATGTGGGTGAGATGCAAGTAGTGATCAAAGTGGTGTATCGTTAAGTAGTAGAAAGTGGGTGCAAAGAGAAGTGGATGAGTAATAAGGGAAAAGTGATAGCAAAATAATTA
>JZKD02S1672982.1:413812-427457 GCA_000966675.3 Picea glauca
CCTAGAATGATAATGGTTTCATCCAAATGTAAATGGTGTGATGCATTTGAGAACACATTCATTATGCTAGCAATGTTGCACGCCAAACAACATAGAAACTGAATACTGCAATTTGAAATCCACGAAACACCACTCTTGCTAGCACCATCTCAATATCCTTTTCTTCTACAAGACCGTTTTGCAAAGGCATGTAGGTATGGTCCAGAGCTAGGAAAAAGAATTGGAGAAAAATTTAAGAGTAGGATTGGTAGGCACGGGACAGGCGTTAGATCTCGACTTCGCCAGACACAAAAAACTACAGAACCACAGGTCCATTTGCGGGTGCAGGACCTGAACACCGCAAAGTGAAAAAAAAACCAGCTCCAACTGCCGGCGCAGGACCCCAAACCTGCAAAGACGAAGTAAACAAAATACAAAAACAAGAAACAAACCAGTGAGCAAGCACAAACATGCCCAACTGCAGCCCCATGACCTCAAACTTGCAAACTTGAGCCAAACAACAACAAGCAACAACCAACGAACAAATGAACCAACGAACAAGAAACAACCACTGAACCAGTAAACAACATATATATCTCCAATGATTACCAAACTGTAGCCCAATCACAAAAGGAACCCGAAATATATGACGAGCATGCCAATAGAAATAATCAAACATTCTTTCTTGAAAACTACAAACAATGAACAACAAAGAATGAATAGAAATGAAATTATGGCATCGAAACTTACTCCGAAATGATGAACGATAGAAGAACAGGTCGAATTGTGGGTGCAACACCTGGACCCCAAAAACAAAAAAAAAACAACTCCAACTGGGCATGCAAGACCCCAACCCTGCAAAGTTGAAGTAAACAAAATAAAGCAACAATAACCAACAGGTTCAATCGCAGGTGCATGTCCTCAACCATGCAAAGTTGAACCAAACAAAAAGAAGAAGAAACCGACGAACCAACGAACAAGAAGCACCCTCCAAACCAGTAAACAATGTATGTATCTTCAAAGATGACCAAATTGCATTCCAAGTATATAATAAGTATCAAACATACAATGGCTATGCAACTGGCAGAGGACAACAATATTGTCCAAATTCACTACAACATTGTATGGAACAATTCGAGGAAAAATGTACTTTGAGAAGCCTATTTAGCTAAACATTTAAGGCTGTTAGGATGTTTAAGGGCCTTGCGATATGCAAACATTTAAGCTGTTAGGCCTGTTTAAGGACCTCACACTATGTAAACATTTAAGTTGTTAGGCCTATTCAAGCACTTCAAAAAAAGTGTCAATGCTCTAAACCTTTGGTATGCAAACATTTCAATACAAATAGAAATAATAATAAAAGGACATATTCATATGAAGTCAACAAATTATCGATCGCTATAGTCCCTCTACGCCTTCGATAGGGACTAATAATAATAAAAACATTAAAATACAACGTCGATGCTCAGAACTTTCGATATGTAAACATTTCAGTGAAAATGTAATAAAAATTAAAAAAGAGTGTCTAAGCTCAAAACTTTGGATATCTAAACATTTACAACATTGGGAACAACGATGCTGGCAATAAGACCTCCAATATATTCTCAAATGAGACGATGACATATAAGTCTTTTTATTATTATATAAAAATAATGTTTTTACTTCTATAGTACAAACAATACAGATGATGCGAACATTTATAATCAAAGGACATATTAATATCAAGTCAACGAATTATATATCACTATAGTCCCTCTACACCTTCGACAGGGACTAATAAGAGATGTACACATTTAATGAATGAGTAAGTAGACAAGGTAAAAATTAATTGTGCGAAGGTGAATATTGGTAGTAAGAGATAAAGTAATAATAAGTAGATTTAAAAAAAATGATAAATATAATAAGACAAATACAAATATAGAGTAAATATAGAAAGCATATATAATGTGAGAAGTGTGAAAATGTGTGTGCGTGCGTGCGTGCGAGAGAGAGTTATTTATTACATCGAAAAGTGAGAAGGGCATAACAATACATGCAATCATATAAATGGTTGATGGGATGTGAAGAGATGAGTGCTTAAGTGAGCATGAGTAAAGTTTAGGGAAGAGTATACCAAATAATCTTTATAATTTTTTTTTAAGGGTAATGCAATATGAACAAATGGAATGAGTTGGTGTCAGAGGGTAATATTAATCAATGGAGCCTTCACTGCCTCCCATTGTCTATGAAATAAAATTAATAACGATGCATGGAATATATAGCAAGAATATTTATAAGGACTATAAATGAATATAAGAGGTATAAATATTGTAATGCTAATAAGGAAAATAGTAGTGGATAATTGATTGAGATATGATAAGCAATGGGAGAAGATGTTATTTTGGAAGTAGATGATGAGTAATTAGTATATAATAGTTGAGTTTGACCTTAGGGACATACAATGTAGTAATAAGGTGATTTGAGGTTAGTAGTGACATATAACCTGGCAAAATGAACAACAAGAATAAGGTAGGAAATTTAACAATTTGTACACTATAATAGGTGGAAATTTTAGGAAGTATGTGGTTGAGATGCAAGTAGTGATCAAAGTGGTGTATCGTTAAGTAGTAGAAAGTGAGTGCAAAGAGAAGTGGATGAGTAATAAGGGAAAAGTGATAGCAAAATAATTAAACAAGAATTGAAAAAAAAATATGATGATATATATATATATACACACACAAATCTTTGATAGTTGAGGGTTATAATAAATAAAAAAATATAAATGGAATTATATAGAGTAGAATGGTGATGGTATAAAAGTTAACAATAAAGAAATAGACAAGTGTTAAAGAAGAAGACAAAATACATAGCAAGAAAATGATTACACAAAAAATGTGTATTTAGTGAATTGAGTAATACATTCAAAAGATGAAGAGAGTGAGGTACAATATGTTGAGTAAGCGAAGGTAGTAAAATAATAAGTGAATGTATATAGATAAAGTATATGGAAAAGTGCAAGGATATGTTATAAGTAAGATTAAAGAATAAGGTGCATAATAAATTAGGTCAACGTAGGTTACGGGGATGAATATGATATAAATAACATTAGTTCTTGTGTTTGTAAAGAGTAAGGGCGTTGGGTCAGGAATGGTTGATTAAATCAATTATGAAGAATTAATGCAAATGATTGGGCTATATAATGATGTTAAAGTAGGATACAATGGTGGATGAAAGGTAAGAGGAGGGAGGTTAAACATGGAATTAGAATTGAGTTCAAAGTGGATTGTAAATGCATGAACTATCAATATGATGTGGTATATATAAGTAACACAACATAAATAGTCAATTAAACATAGTGAAAGGTGCTACATAAATGGTAAATCGAATGTATTTGATAAAATCAAAAGAGAGTAATTGGAGTAAGCAATAAAAGGTTTATGAGATAGTGAGATAATAAGATGATGAGTTTACAAATGCTATAAAGTATTCGTTAAGTTAATAAATGATGATGTACTTAAATAAAAGAGGCAGCAAATGTAATGGTGGATGGAAATGTGTAAAATGAATGAGAAATAAGACAATATAGTATAAGTAATGTTAATGAACTCTAGAAGAAATGTTATGGAGTAATAATATAATAAAATATTAAGTGATACCATAAGGGTCTATGTTGTGAACAAATAACTTGAGTTTAGAATAATAATGGAAATTTCAAGATGATATGTTTTATTACGTCATGAGTTGTGGTTTGATATTTGGACATATTGCAAATGGTTGACATGATATTAAAACAACTTATGCTTAGTTATGCATTGATTTTTTTAGTCAAAATGATTTTATTACTAATGGGTTATGGTAGTGGACGCAGGTGACCAAAAGAATTAATATCTACCGCCACTTTGTGTGAATATGAATTTGCAATTAAATCCAAAATTTCACAAGAAGAAAGACATTCTTAGTGTAACAATTATGATGACCACTTAAAGGGAAATTTACATATTACTTAATGGAAACCAATTTACAAGTTGAATGATAAATATTGAGAATGTTCATCCCATTGTTGAACTTCTTTCATAGAAAAGGAAGAATCTTGAAGAGTGCAAGTGATGTAACCAAAAAGGACTAGAGGCCAAAGTTGGTAAGTAACATGTAGGTATAAAGGATATAAAGTTGAGACATATGAAGAGAAATTGAGATAAAATCATTCCTTATGACAAGTAATTGTAGAATGTGGAATGGACCCTAATAGAAAACTCATTCTTTATCTGTGATGCTCACTAAAGAAAGGTATACATGGTGCTCGTTACATGTAGGAACATTTGTAATTGTGAATTGTTGATATAAAAAAAGGTTTTTCCTTGGCTTTGATAAAACTAATCCTATACTAAACATTTATCTTAATCGGTATTTAAATTTTATGACTTAAGAAAAAAATGAGATTGAGGACAATGGCCAAACTATAAAGTGATGACATCACATGACAATCGATTTGTAGTATCTTAATCAATGTTCCTAAGCATAGGAAACTTTGTGATGGTGTATGTATTGTATCACTCGAGTTAGAGTGATAACCAAGTTAGTGATAATTGGTTATAATTATCAATATATTCTAGGTGAAATTGTATGTCTGGCTTAATGAATTTGCATCGAATTCAATATAAATTTGTCTTAAGTAAAGAACCGATAATGAGATAAAATTCTATTTTTCTATCAAACTTGTAGATTTTGTTTTAACTATGAACTTAGGAAAAATTAATCTATAAGAGAAGAGGGTCTTCTCATTAATTAAATTACAAGTGGTAATAAAATAGATTCAATACAAAGTAAGATGCCTCCTGAATAGGGGTAGTCTCAATCAATATATTAAAAGCATCAAAATGTTTTAATCAAGTAAAGGTCTAGTAGAACCAATATAGCATAGGATTTGCTATCAAGGAAGACACATAAGACTACTATAACATAAGGTTTTCTATTAGGGAAGAAACTTAGTAGTTGTGCCATGAATTTTTATTTATTTTGTGAATAACCATAACTTCAGGATGAAGTTTCTTGAAGGCTAGGTGTATGTAACGCCCCATATTTTATCCTTAGGCAGTTAGAACTCTGATTTTTTTTTCTTAGTAATTCATTTCTTAGTAACTATTTGGGCTCAGTTAGACTAACATAGACATTTGAGATGTGTATATGTGGACCTAATTATGTGTTGCATAATATTACTTTTACTATGATATGTTCACCATGATGGTAGTTATGTGATTTGTTTAAACATGAAAATTTAATTGTGGAATTTTAGTACATGGATGCCCATTCAAAATTGTGTTCTGAATGTAAAACATATGGGAGTCATGGTGTAAATAAGCATACATTTCTTAATTGAATGTCAATACAAATATGGATTCTCATATGAGATTTTTGATTTATTTGCATGGATATGAGTATTGGTGAGCTAACCTACAGATCAACGAGCTATGACTGTAGTGATGAGGTAACTTGGATGTCGTAGACATCAGGAAGATAACTTATGCTATAATTTTTACTTATGATCTAATTTATTCTTTCAAATGTTGCTATGATATGTGGTAAGTGTGGTTTCGATAGGCACACAACTTTCCTAGAGTGGTTGTTTGGTGGCGTGACTCTAAGAAAAATATTTGCATAATATGACATGATGTAGGGTATTGACCCTATTTCTATGAGGAGGGGTGGAGGTATTGCCCACTATTTATCCTCTGAACCCTAGAGTCATGGGAGGGTTTTGTGAAGTCACGCTCCCCTAGACATGTGATGACGACTGCTAGTTTCCTATTGGGGAAGCTTGGTCAAGATGTATGACACTTCTGCTTACATGTTTTGTCTCGAGTTATGTCAATATAGTTTATGCTCTAGCTTAGTCCAACAAAGAAAAGGATAGGATGGAAGATGAAAGTAGGTTAGGAAGGAAGGATGCTTCGATGTTAGTTGAGAACACTGATTGGGGATTAGATGTGCCACTATTGTTTACTCACTTGGTTCCTACAATGCTTAAAACCCTCTTTTGATTCCCTTTTGATATTTTAAGTGTGAAAATGAGTTATTGATGAATTATTGTACCTTTTTTTTGTTAAAATTATTAAATGATGAATTTACTTGATCTGTTGTTCTACATGCCTTGTTATGATCATACATGAACTATGCACTAGAGGCACTAGTTGTTTATCGTCATTACATGCATAAGATATGTGTCTTCTAGATATGCACACATACCCTTCACGTGTACACTAGTAGAATCAATTAATGTATTAATTATTAAACTGGATTATTAACTATTTAATTGAATGGTTTAATGATTATGTAAATTATATTGCATACAAAAAAATATCTAGTAGCATTAAATATCTTCTTTGACTTTGATTGATGGTTGGTATAATGAATTAAATGAGTATGGTGGGTTTTCATGTCATTTTGGGGAAAATTTTCAAGTTGCATTTATAAGCTAGCATGAGAAGAAAGACTTTGCATTTTATTTATTGTGATTTTATGTAAGTCATTTGTATTTTAGTTTATTTTAAATTTTCCCAAAAATATAGATAAGGGAAGCCAATGGCTAATAATGAGGGTGGTTGAGGATACTTTGGGATGTGGGCATGAAAAATTGATAAACATGAAGATGAAGTGGCGATGAAGGGTGAAGAGGTTGAGAGGTTTGAGCATGTTGAGAGGTGTTACTATGCTTAAACAATTTTATGCCTATTGAAATATTATTAATGTTCTTCAAGTGATCATCAAGATTATGCAAGTCATGAACAACATGAATAATTAACATCAATCATGCATATGATATACACAGAGACAAATATTCATGAGGAAACCCATAAAGGGAGAAAACCTCTTCTTCTTAGAATGATAGGTAATATTTTAAGTTCTGTACATCATCAATATTTGAGAACCAACTCAAAATGAGTCTAAAACCTCTTCTTTAACAAGCTGCAACTTGTAGAGATCACCAACCCTCTAGTTTCTCTAGGACCCACTAGAAGGAAGCACCAACTCCCTGAGTGTTCCAACACCAACTGGATGGAAGCACCAACTTCCAGTCATACAGACACCAACCTGTATAACAGAGAACAATGTTTCTACCTTGCACCACCCTGCCACCCTGATTTTTCTGACTGAAACGAGATGGAAGCTACAACTCCCTATGTTCAAGCACCCACTTGAAACTCTGAGGACAACAGTCCTCCCTAGAACCACCCTACCACCCTGAGATATAAATCTTTTCTTTTGGAAATTTATTACAATGATACAATATTTATCAATGGATTACTAGTCTCATCATTGTTCTACTACACTGCTATGCTATGCCTACATTAGTGTGTTCCTACTCACATCTTTTTGCGCTTAATTTCTCGCACAGTCTGTTGTTTTTACCATTTCTTCTCTATCCAACTTATGTTATTCATATTTGCATTTTATCCATTAGTTCATGTTGTAAAACTTCATTTCTTACAGTTCGACTATTTTTTATAGAGAAACAACAACCTCTCTCTGTCACGACATTTTTCTTTTATTTGTGATCTCATCATTTGTTACACTCTGCATCTCCAATGTTCAAGTCGGGAATCTAAAAACCGCTCAGGAATCATGATTCCAACACTCATGAAAAATGATTCAACCGCTCAGGAACAATGATTCAGTTAGTGTAAATGAATCATAACTGATCAAGAAATCACAAGATGAAACAACAACCCTTTGATCAGATTTTGTTTGATCAATGCCATTGGATTATACATGCAGAGGCCTTTTTGACTTTTCAATGTGTAACCTCTGATGTGGATCCTAGTAGCGCTATCTCCTTCCCCTATCTTCCACTGATATGACCTTGGGCAATGATATCAAGTGACCATGCAATTGCAGGCACGACCAAAGGTGGTTTGAGATCAAACTACGTTTCGCCCCACAATTTACCTCGAGCCTCCATGTGTCCTTTCTCCAAAATCGTGGTTTCAATTGTGTCCCGCCCTTAACTTTTTAAAGTTCGTGCACCTTCAATCCCCGCAATGCGATGGGACCACCAATCTCATGATATTGACGGTGCCCCTGAAATGACAGTTCAGATTTGTCCTCTCAAGTTCTATGGATCAGATCAAACCTTCCTAAATCAACGACTGTGATTTACTTCATGATCCAGGCTTCGGGAGTTTCAAATATCAAATTGAAAAATATTGAAGTGAGATTTTTCCAGAGTGTAACCTCCTCATAACTTTAGACCCGAAACAAATGATGTTCCTTTGATCAAGATATTATATCAACAACTCGATTTGTCTGTGATGCAATTTTTCCTTGGATTAAATCCAATGACTCTTCATATTTGATGATCCTATCCTTCCATTTATTTCGATTCGATGGTTGACAAAAATTCGGGTGATTGAGATCTCAGATATCAACCCTTGCTTATCCTATCCTTCCACTTAAATCAATTCGACGGCTGAAGAAAATTCGGATAATCGAATTCTCATCCATTTTCTTATCCTATCCTTCCACTTAAAGTGATCTAATGGTCATGAGGACTCTCGAAGTAGATCCATGATCAAGGATTTGATCTTGATCATGTTTTTGTATTGATCTTTCCCTTCTGAGCTTTGATCTCTACATACTGTTCTCTTCTCCTCCTGATCTTATGATTTTCCTGTTTGCCATCATTGTTGTTGTTCTTTCCATCAATGGCAAGAACACCCTTCCTGTAAGACATGCCAAGAATCTCCCCCTTTGGAATTGATGGCAACCCTGAAAGGCTGCACTATTCTCATTAGACCTCCAACTATAGCATCTAGACCACACCTTTTCTCTCCCTTTGACATCAATTTCAAAGAAAACTGAGAGTGACTCTGTTCTCCCCTTGAATAGAGATACAATAAGCACTCTCTCCCTAATTAGATATGCTATGAGCACTCTACCCCTGATCAGATAGTCTGTTTTAAATTGATAACAACATCACACCCAACTTATGGCATAGATACTCAAACTGAGCTTTTGCAAGTGGTTTAGTGAATATATCAGCTATTTGTTCTGTGGAGGGAATATAATTCAGCTGACCAACTCTTTTTGTAACCTTCTCTTTGAGAAAATGATATTTTATTGGTATATTCTTAGTCTTTGCATGTAGAACAAGATTCTTGGAGACACTAATGGCACTGGTGTTATCACAATGAAGTAGAATTGGATCAGTATAAGTTACCTTCAAATTTGAAAGAGTTTGTATCATCCATAAGATCTGAGTGCAACATGTAGTAGCATCAATGTACTCTGCCTCTGTAGTTGATAATGAAATAGATCCATGCTTCTTACTAATCCATGCTACTAACGAATCACCTAAGAAGACTGCGCCTTCACTGGTGCTCTTTCTCTCATCCAAATAGTTTTCCAAATCAACAACTAAATATGTAGTTAATTGAAAATTCTGATTTGAATATTTGAATATCCTCTTGACAACTACTAAATGACTTTGTTTAGGAGTAGACTGATAATGACCTGCCATTCCAACAACTTGCATTATATTAGGACAGGGTGCTGTGATGTAAAAAATACTTCCTATCATTGATAGATATGTTCTTTGATCAACATCAGGTGTAATATCATCTATACTAAGCTTGCAACCAACCACCATAGGTGTACTAACATGAGAGGAATCTTCCATCTGAAACTTCTTCAACATCTATTTCAAATAATTTTCTTGAGAGATAAATAGCCCTACAGAACTCTGATTGATTTGTAAACTAAGAAAATATGATAGTTATCCTATCAAGGACATCTCAAACTCAGTTTGCATAGAATTATCAAACTACTGAACTAAAGGGTCATTGGTACATCCAAATATAATGTCATCTACATAAACCAAAACAACTAATAAATCATCACCTTCAAACTTAATGTATAGGTTACTGTCAGCAATACCTTTCTTCAACCCTTTGTCTTGTAGAAATTTATCTAGTCTATAATACCAGGCTTGTGGTGCTTGTTTCAGTCCATATAATGTCTTTTTCAACTTACAGACATAGTCATGATTATTTGTTAGTGAAATCCTTCAGGTTTCTCCACATATACATCTTCTTCTAGATCTCCATTAAGAAATGATGACTTAACATCAATCTAATATACTTTAAAGTTCTTATGACATGCATAGGCAAGAAATATTCTGATGGCTTCCAATATTTCCACTGGTGCAAAGGTTTCATCAAAATCCCATCCTTCAACTTGTGCATACCCCTTACAGACCAATATGGCTTTATTATTAACAATTTATCCTTGTTCATTCATTTTATTCTTAAACACTCATTTGGAACCAATTACATTCTTATCTGTAGGTCTAGGAACAAGCTCCCAATTATTGTTCTTCTCAATCTGATCCAGTTCCTCGTTCATTGATTTTAACCATTTTACATCTTTACTGGCTTCATTAAAGTTCTTGGGTTCCACCATGGATATGAAGGATATATGTGATTGCTCGGTGTCTTTGATTATCCTTCTCCTGGTTTTTACACCTTTGTCTTTCTCACCAATTATCTAACTTGCATGATGATTCTTTTGAGTAATTCTGGAGGGAGGATTTGATGTTGTCTATTGATTTGAGTCTGCCTGAGTATTTGTATATTCATCTGACTCAGAGTCTTCTATTTTTTATTCTTGGACCTGTTCATCTTCAACTTCAACTATATCCTCTGTTGTTGATTCAACACTGCTTACATCTCGTACCGGGATTTCTTCATCAAATTTATGTCAATACAATCAACAAATTTATGCAGCCTCTTATTATAACATCTGTATCCTTTACTGTTTGTAACATACCCTAAGAACATATCTTCATCAGCCTTGTCATCATATTTTCCAAGCTTTTCATCATTATTCTTGATATAGCACTTTCTCCCAAAGAATTTAAAATGCTTGATTGAAGCAGGTCTTCCAAACCATATTTCATAAGGAGTCTTGTCACTTTGTGGCCTGAGATGAGATTTGTTAAGAATATGTACAATTGTATGAATTTATTCTACCTAATATGTTTGAGCAATATTCCTTTCATTCATCATTGATCTTTCCATCTACTGGACTGATCTATTATGTCTCTCAACTACTCCATTTTGCTGTGGAGTCCTGGGAATAATATACTCTCTTTTGATCCCATGTTTATCAAAAATCTCTTTGAATTCCCTTGAACTAAACTCTCCTCCTCTATCAGACCTTACTTCCTTCAATAGTTTTCCCGTTTGATTCCTTGTCAGAGCCTTAAACACTTTGAATTTTTCAAATGCTTCAGATTTTTATTTCAGAAAGGCAACCGATGTAAGTCTAGAATAATCATCAATAATCAACATGAAATAATTTTCTTTTCCTGTACCTTCCTTCCTTGATGGTCCACATAAATCCATATGTACTAATTGAAGAGGTTTCTCTGTTGATGATAAGTTCTTAGATTTAAACTGTGTCCGAGTGATCTTTCCTATTTGGAAAGGTTTGCATACAAAATCATATGGCTTTGATATTTTTGGAAGATATTTTACTACCCCACTGTTTCTAAGTTTTATTAGACGATCAAAATTTAGGTTTCCAAGTCTCCTATTCCATAACCATCTTTCATAATATTTGCTTAAGTGACATTCTTCTTTTTCTTCTTTCAAAACATATACATCGTTTTCTGTTCTTATGCTTTTTGCAATCAACTGTCCTGAATTCACATATTGTATTTTACAATCTTTAGAAGTGAAAACACATTTACATCCTCTGTCACAAAATTGACTGAAACTAAGAAGATTATGTTTCAGACCATCTACAAACAACACATCTTGATCTTTCCCTTTGCAATTACTTAGACTTACCATTCCTTTACCTTTGATTTTTCTTGGTGCATCATTTCCAAAGGTTACATTTCCTTATTTCCTTTCACTTAGAGAAAAAAACTTACTTTTGTATCCAGACATATGTTTGGAACATCCACTGTCAATATACCAGGGGTTGTTTTGTCTTTGAGATGAAAGTAATAGACCACATTTTTCACTATATTTCTTTTTCCATGTGCTGGCATTTCTAGCTAAGGGTTTTATCCTTGGATCTGCTTTGTAATTCTTCAGATGGTAGTTTGCAACTTTGTGGTCGAAGTTATGATAGTTATAACATTCAAGATCATTGTTCAATAGGTCAAAGTGATTGGTGCAACTTTGTCTACTCATTGGCTATTTAGTTCTATGTTGCGTTTATTTCTTGATCTCCTCAGTTGCATGTCTCTAAACTTAATTTGACAATTTGCAATCTTATGACCAAAATTAGAACAGTAAAAACAATAACCATGGAAGAAATTTTGGTACTTGAAGGATGGCCTTGTTCTTGGAATTTGTTGCTCCATATTCTGATATCTTTGGTTTTTATCAGGGATAATCTTGTCTTTATTATATTTTGGTGGTATATTACTCACATGGTCTGATTGTCTGCTGACTTGGAACATGATCATATTTAATGGCTCTTTGCTTTCTGTCTGTTTTCTTCTTGAAGCACTTACATAGCCTAACCCAATCTTCAACAAAGGAGATCTTTGTTTTCTCAAAATGTCGTTTAATTCTGTTGAGGCTTTAATGTTTGGAATATTTTGGAGATACAATGCTTTAAACTTCTCCATTTATTTTTTGGTTTTTACTACCTCTTCTTCCAAGGCTTCACATCTTGCCTTCTTCTCTGATAACTGTTGTTTCATAATGTCCTCTATTTTCTTTTCCTCTTCTAATTTCACTTTTACCAGGGCAAAGTCTTCATTAGGTTTTTTACTGTCTTTCTCGAACTGTATCAACAATTGTTTTTTCTTTTTCTTCTTAAATATGAGTCTAGCAATTTCTTCTAGGGAACTGATCAATTCTCCTTCCAAGTCAACCACAATTTCTTCATCATTAACATCACTTCCTGTGATTTTATTATCATAATCCTCTTTTTCCATAAACATAAATTCTTAACCTTATCTTCACAAGAAGAGTCACTATCTGTGTCTCCTGAAGAGTCATCATTGTTTACACATAAAATTTTCCTTTTACCAAATCTCTTGGATTTGTACTTCTCTTCACCTTCATAGTTCCGGTCCTTCTTCTTGTCTGGACACTTAGATGCAAAGTGACCTATCTTTACACAGTTAAAACATTTGAAGGGAAACTTTCCTTGGAACTTTCCTGATCCTTTCTTTAGTCATCTCACAAAATTTTCTTCAACTTCATAAGGCTTAGAATCCTCATTCATTTCTACTTTAAATGATGCTTCTCTAGAGGTGGGTTTATCTTTACTAATCCTCATTTCATAAGCAGTTAGAGTTCCTAGAATTTGATCAATAGACAAAATCTTAAGATCATTCAATTCATTGCAGAGACTTTTGGATTAAATCTATTTGGTAGAGATCTTAAAATATTCTGAACTAAAAATGCATCTTCAATCTTCTCACCAAGACCCTTCATGGAATTCACAACCTCCTCAACTCTTAAGAAATATTTATTAATTGTTTCATCCTCATTCATCTTTATGTTGGACACACCTACCACACTTAGAGGGGGGGTGAATGAGTGTGGGGTGCTTTTTCCCAAAACTTCCCTCTTGCACAAAAACTCATCAATTAGCATTCAACATTTATTCATTACCCATTGTTGTCATTTATAACCAGTTATATGTGAGCACATATCAGAAACAT
>JZKD02S1672982.1:444133-457242 GCA_000966675.3 Picea glauca
TACTTGACATCAACCAATGACATCAATCAAACCAAACCATTTACATCAATGACATATGATCCAACAATCTCCCAAGTAATCAAACCATTGGCATCAATGAGAACATGATCCAACACTTTGGTTGTTCAAATTTCAATCTATATGTTTGAAGTTTGGCATCTTTTACTTTCTCATTTCCTTCATAACTGCTAATGAGTTTATTCCACATCTCTTTGGCAGAATCAAGTTGCATTACTTTTGCAAATTCAGCTTCAACAATCCCACTCAAGATAACATTCATTGCTTTTGCATTGAAGCTAAATTCTAATTTATCATCTTTGGAAGCTAGCACAATAGGTTTGTATATCCAGTCTCTACAACATCCCAAACATCATCACCTAAGGCCATAATGTATGTTCTCATTCTAACCTTCTAGAAAGAAAAATTTGTTCCATCAAACAGAGGAGACTTATTGGTCGAAGTTCCTTCATGGTTTTTCATGTTTAAGCTTACTGATCTACCTTTATCTAAAAGGAACCCACTCTAATACCAATTTTTGAAAATACTAAGACAACTGAGAGGGGGGGTGAATCAATTGTTACTGTGCTTAAACAATTTTATGCCTATTGAAATATTATTAATGTTCTCCAAGTGATCATCAAGATTATGCAAGTCATGAACAACAAGAATAATTAACATCAATCGCGCATATGATATACATAGAGACATATATTCATGAGGAAACCCATAAAGGGAGAAAATATCTTCTTCTTAGAATGATAGGAAATATTTTAAGTTTTGTACATCATCAATCTTTGAGAACCAACTCAAAATGAGGCTACAACCTCTTCTTTAACAAGCTGCAACTTGTAGAGAGCACCAACCCTCTAGTTTCTCTAGCACCCACTAGAAGGAAGCACCAACTCCCTGAGTGTTCCAACACCAATTGGATGAAATCACTAACTTCTAGTCACACAGGCACCAACCTGTATAACAGAGAACAATGGTTCTACCTTGCACCACCCTACCACCCTGGTTTTTCTGGCTGCAACCAGATGGAAGCTAAAACTCCCTATGTTTAATCATCCACTTGAAACTTTGAGGACAACAATCCTCCCTAGCACCACCCTACCACCACGAGATATAAATATTTTCTTTCAAAAATTTATTACAGTGATACAATATTTATCAATGGATTACCAGTCTCATCATTGTTCTGCTACACTGCTCCACTCTACCTGCATCAGTGTGTTCCTTCTCGCATCTTCTTGCACTTAAGTTCTCTTACAATCTGCTATTTTTACCATTTCTTCTTTGTCCATCTTATGTTCTTCATCTCTGCATTTTCTCCCTCAGTTCATGTTGTAAAACTTCATTGCTTACTGTTCGAATATTTTTTACAGAGAAACAACAACCTCTCTCTGTCAAGGCATTTTTCTTTTATTCCTTCTCTCATCATCCATTACACTCTGCATCTCCAACGCTCAAGTCGGGAATCTAAGAAATGCTTAGGAATCATGATTCCAACGCTAATGAACAATGATTCAAATGCTCAAGAACAATGATTCAGTTAGTGTAAATGAATCGTAACTGATCAAGAAATCATGAGATGAAATAACAACCCTTCGATCAGATTTTGTTTGATCAACGCCATTGGATTATACATGCAGAGGCCTTTTTGAATTTTCAATGCATAACCTCCGATGTGGAGCCTAGAAACACTATCTCCTTCCCCTATCTTCCACTAATGTGACCTTGGGAAATGATCTCATGTGACCATGTGATTGCAGGCACGACCAAAGGTGGTTTGAGATCAAACTGCGTTTCACCCCACAATTTACCTCGAGCCTCCATGTGTCCTTTCTCCAAAACTGTTGTTTCAATTGTGGCTCGTCCTTAACTTTTTAAAGTTCATGGACCTTCAATCCTCACAATGCAATGGGACCGTCGATCTCATGATCTTGACAGTGCTCTTGAACTAACGGTTCAGATCTATCCTCTCAAGTTCCGCGGACCAGATCTAACCTTCCTAAATCAACGACTGTGATTTACTTCGTGATCCGGGCTTCGGTAGTTTCAAATCTCAAATTTAAAAATCTTGAAGTGAGATTTTTCCAGAGTGTAATGTCCTGATAACTTTATACCCAAAAAAAATGATGTTCATTTGATCAAGATCCTAGATCAATGGCTCAATCTGTCTACGATGTAGTTTTTCCTTGGATTAAGTCCAACGACTCTCCATCTTTTCTTATCCTATCCTTCCATTTATTTTGATTCAATGGCTGACAGAAATTTGGGTGATTGAGATCTCAAATCTCATCCCTTTCTTATCTTGTCCTTCCACTTAAATCAATCCGATGGCTGAAGAAGATTCGGATAATCAAATTCTCAACCATTTTGCCCTGCTTATCCTATCCTTCCACTTAAAGTGATCCAAAGGTCATGAGGACTCTCGAAGAAGATCCCCGATCAAGGATTTGATCTTGATCACGTTTTTGTACTACGCTTTCCCTTTTGAGATTTGATATTTGCATACTGTTCACTTCTCCTGCTGAGCTTATTCTTTTCCTATTTTCCATCATCGCTATTGTTCTTTCCATCAATGACAAGCACACTCTTCCTGTAAGACATTCCAACAATTGGATTATTCTTGGAAGAATTATTTCTTGTGACGATATTGGTTAGACCATATATGTGCATTTTTTTATCTTGAAGTCATGAGAATGGAGTGCTAAGAGACCAAAAGGTTTCTTGGAGCTAGGAAGCTGGCTAGGCTCCTAGTTGGTTGAGAGGATAATTCCATTGTTTCACTTTGGGAAAGTCGGGAAAAGAATTGGGAAAAGAATGCTTGGAAACATCTTCCCACTACACTGCAACCGATGAGCTTCAACAAAGAAAGGAGGAGGTATTTTTCCTATGTATTTGTTCATATTTTAGTTTAAAGGTTTAAATATTAGAGTTATCATATTACTTAATTCATCCCGTTATTTATATTTCTCATTGAGAAAATGTAGAAAAGTTGCAAAAATGAAAATCAATGAAATTATGTTAAAACAAATTGATTATAGTGTATATATTTAATGAGTGATTAAAATTTCCTAGCATCCTGTGGATAGGTGCTATAATATGAAATGATTACCTCCTTCCTTGGAATATACACAATGATCAACCTTGTTTCTCACAAATCCCAAACTAAGGATGTATGTGTTGAAATTATGGTACCACATCCTTGGTGATTTCTTTAGACCATACAAGGATATTTTCAATTTGCACTCTAACTTGTTCTTTCCCTTTAATGTAAATCCTTCTGGCTATTTCTTGTAGATCTGTTCTTCCAGGTCCCCATGTAGGAAGGTTGTCTTCACATCCATTTTCTCTATTTCAAGATCAAATGATGCAACGAGATACATTAATACTCTAATGGAAGATAATTTTGTGACAATGGAAAAATGTCACTGATGCCGACTCCTTTGACTTAGGAATACCCTTTCACTACCAATGGAGCTTCGAATTTCTTGAATTTTCTACATTCATATTTTTTTTGAACACGCACTTGCTACCGACATGTTTTCTTCCACTAGGTAATTCGACCAAATCCCACGTCTCATTCTTGTGCAAGGATTCCATTTCTTCGTGTTAGTGTTTGTAGCCTGGACAAGTATTTCCACAAGGGTGTCTCCTTGTGTAAATCGTCACTAAATGCATCCTATACCTTTCTTAGAGTTCACTTTATTAATTTATTAATAAAGTGAATGACTTTTATTAATGTGACTTTTAATTAATAAAGTGGCTAAGCTAAATTCACTTAATGATTTAATTAAAAGAGATTCATTGATCTCATGATCTAATATTGACTGTTGAGATCGGGTAAATGGCTTAAGTAAAAAATACAAAAGACACATAGAATAAAGGAAAAGACACAAGAAAATTCATTTGCACAAGTCACTTGAGGTGAAGGAGAGAAAAATTAGATCTGATTTTTAAGCATTGGCGAGAAAGAGGAATTGGGTCGCACACATACCAAGGAGGGTTCACACATACCAAGGTAGGGGGTACACACATCCCAAGGCAGCGTACAACATATATGGAGGATTATATTTGTAAGGTTGGTCACATGTGTGAATAACATGCCACATTTATTACAACAAACTGCATGCATTTCGAGACAAACACATTTATTATAGTAGGTACATATCCATACAGTTTTGTACAGATCTGTATGAACAACCTCAACAATTGGTAGCACACAAATTGTGGTGTTGTGGTGTAATAGGTTTGCATATTTGGATTCGTGGTTTTTACTTCTCAGATCCATTTTCCTTGTGAGGGGAGATCTTGTAAGTTTTGAAGTTATTTGAATGAAGAAGTGATCTGGAAGAGCATAAATAATTGTGTACTGTGTATGATTATTTTTCTCATTTTCCACTGCCTGCAAGTGTTAATATTTTTAGCAAAGTAATTAGATATGATTTGTTCCTTATTTAACTAATTTTAGAAAAATGACATGGTATCAGAGCTCTTTCTCTGAGAGAAAATCATATATATTGTATTCAATGCCAATTACTTTAATAAGGTTAAAGGAAAAATATCAAAACAACCATGTCAGTAACCAATGTGAAGGTTGATGATCGAATAGATGGGGCTTCAAAATTCTTTCCTTGGAAAGAAATAATATTAATTATCTTGAAGGAACGATACTTGTGGAAAGTTGTGACCAACCCTCCTCTAGCTCCAATGTAGACCTCAAGGGGTACACCAACAATGGTAGACCCTACAATGTAGTGAGTGTGGGATAATAATGATATAAAGGCGTAGAGGGTGATCCTTGAAGCCATCAAGGATCATTTGATCCTGCATGTTGAATAAAAGACCAGATCTAAGGAGATGCTTGATTCCCTTGTGTCACTCTTTCAAAGTGACAATATGATTCGTAAAATGATCCTTAAAGTGAAACTCAAAGAATGGAAATTTTTCACCTCAGATAATGTAACCAATTACCTTATGAGGATCACATAGATCTATGACCAACTTCAGTTGTAGGAGAGACAATCCTAGATGTATAATTGGTAAATTTTTTACTTCTAGAAAGGTTCTACTCCTCCCATACTGCAATATCAATCAGAATCTTCTTCGTCCAACAATTTTGGTTGTCGAGTCATCTCCTAAGAACACATATCCCCCTTTATATCTCTCATATTTGCAGAACCACTCTCTGTGAGGTGTCATATAAAAGGATTCTCATTATTTTATTAACCAAACATATTGATCTGACTGTGTACTGGTCGACGCCAGATACACATCACCTCCTTTATCCAGAGTAATATTTTCATTAGTCGACTGCTTCTTGTCGGATCCTATATTGAATTCTATCACCATCAACTTGCAGTCCCTTTTGTAATGCCCATATTTACCATGTTTCCAACATCTTCTTGTCCACTGAACTGAGGATTTAGATTTACCCTTTGACTTAGACTTTCAACTAGAGAATTGTCCTTTATCTCCATCAATCGATCTTCCTCTCACCTTTAAGGCATATTTGGTTGATCCTTCCATGTTCTTCCATCCCATTTCTACTGATAGTAGAGATGCAACCACATATTCTTGTGCTAGTGTGGTCGAATCACTCCCTATAGCCATGACTAAGCTATCCTAGGAGTTTGGAAGAGAACATAATAGTATAATACATTTCTCCTCCTAAACGATTTTAATATCCATAAAGGATAAATAGCTTATTACAATATTGAATGCATTAAAATGCTCAATTACTGAGCTCCCATCACTCATCCTCAAAATATACAATGGAATACATTTTTTACTAGATATTTCGATTGGTACAAGATTCCCAAGTTTTCCCACAATTTCTTGTCCAAGTCTTCACCTGAGACATTCAAAAACATTGAATCTACATGACAAAGTCAAATCCTACTCCTTTTCCTTCTCTTGAGTTTCTCACATTCTTCCCTTGACATACCTGTCGAAATGGTACCTAAATAGACTGCTGCCGATTTTTCTTGATCTACAAGGAGATATTCAATTTCAAGCTTCCAAATTGCAAAATTCCATCCATTGTTTTTTTCAATCTCTATCCTCGAACTACTTGCCATTATTTAAAGCACAACTTTAAATATCTCTGAATTACAACTCTCACTAGACCTAAGGTTTAGCTCAGATCCAAGATTCGCTTAACTTTTCTCTGATACGATAACAATAAAGAAATCTCTGATACCACAATTATCAAAAAAAATTAGCTTGGATATGATACCACATATTAGGAAATAAACATCCACACTAAACCTAATAGGAAAGAGAAGACACATTTAAACAAGAAAGTAAATGACAAACATATTACATGAATATTTTACCTTGGAAACCAAAATGGGAAAACCAACATTCCTTGAGAGTCTTTCTCTCTTGTTGTCTTATTCATTTAGAATATAGAGTTATATGACTAACAATGGTCTACATCTAAGACACAATCACCATCATACTCTCTTTCTTTACACAAGAACAACCTTGTAGCCGATTCAACATACGTCTACATTACCAACAACCTCTAAAGATTGATTAACATAATAAAATTACATCACTCCTTATTTATAGGATTTACAATATGCAAAAACCTAAATAATGGTTCCCAAAAATGGTTATAGATGCATGTATATGATTGGATACAAATGTAACACACTCGACCCCCCAAACACCAATTAGGATGGTGGGATGTTCAAATTTCCTTTCTTTTTCTCAAGACATGCTATTGGGTTCATCAGTCTCTTGTGTGAAGACTTATCTTATCACAATTGACATTGTAATGACTCTTAATGATCCTCAAAAGGGATCCTTCCTAAATTTTTTTAAGGTGAATAGGTGCCTAATGCCCCCAATCAGATGGTCAAGATTATTCCTTTCCATTAGATTAACATTGTGCGGAGATTCATACTCATTCCCATCGGATTGCTCAATTTCCATAGTCGAAATCCTCATCGATGATATTAGTATGACGAATATTTCTAAGGGATACAACGATCCTCGATCTCAGGGTTCAACGACTACGATTTTATCAACACACCGACTGAACCAATGATTACTCTCTACTCTACACTCATTCTACTTGCTAATGAATGGATCCACAACATCTACGACTGAGATTAAATCTCACCCAATCACCAATCAATGGTTCTCTTCCATTTTGAGAGTTCCTCCACATGAGAGCATATCCACTCTAGTACTCTAGAGCACTACGACCACACATATTTCAATAGATTGAACGGTCCATGTTCATTCATCCGACAAACACTGTGTGATTTATGGTTTACAACTATTCTCCAAATAAGGTTCTTGAATCCTCCTCCTTAGAGTGATTTGCATGAAATATAGTTGAGATCGCACTAGCCAACTCCCATTATATCAATGACTATCAGACTCCTAAGTCATCAGACTTCCACACAACCTTTTGTTTAGGCCTCCGAAATTCTTCACTCTGATGTCATCAGACTTCCCCACAACCTTTTGTTTAGGCCTCCGATGGTCCAAAACTTGTCGATACACCCTCCAATAGATCAACGATTGTTTTTTACTCAAATCTCTTCCTGTCGGAGTCATAGTACAAGCCTTGTACTAGTTCATTTCAATGACCATGTCCTCCGACAATGGTCAATATCCTTCTACTAAACCGATCCAACAATCGTGAATCCTTCTAGCCTAAAACATTGGTTTTATTCATTGGATCAATCTGATTTAGGACTTAACCAATTCAGGGTCCCTTATCTAGCATTTCCTGAGGTTATACCAGACCCTCAAGAGTTTGGGGATCCATTTTTAAACCAACTAAGGAATTCTATTAGTAACTTGGGTGAAGAAATTGTATGTCTTGAAAAATTTCCATATAAATAGGTGATTCACCCAGGTCTTAAGGACACTCAACCTACATAGGGTTTCCTCAACATCAGGGCACTCCTATGACTCTCCAAATGAATGTTTTTTCCATATCCTATAAAATTTCCTCTCAAGAGGAAGGGTTTCCACAAAATTGAGACTCTTGGAGTCTATACCGAAGCCCTTCCCTATCACTAAGACATCTCCTCTGTCAGTTTCAGGGTGAATATTTTCTTCATATATTGTAAGATTTCCATGCAAATCCTTGCAGTTCTTAATTGGATACACCCTACACTTACAAAGTTCTCATGGATTGATAAGTTTAATAGGTTCTCCCATGGAAACAAACACAATTAATCCATTTTACTCAGAAATTCAGTCATCCTTATGTACATTCATATTTCCTATTTAAAACATTGAATAACAGATTTACATAAAACACATTGAGTTAACACACTCATGTATTCATTGAATGTCAACAACCAACTGAATGAGAGAGGATTAATTTCATCACAATCTTAGGAAATGATTCAAAGTACCTTCCTATAGCATGCCACCCCTATGCCAAGCCATCATATCACAAGGGAAATGATTCAGCTGGTTCTCCAGACTTAGAATGACCCTGGAAGGTTACTCTCTTTCCTCCAGTGAGAATGACAGGAGTTTCCATCTTCCCACTGAGCTTAGGACTTCCACAGGTTTATCAGGTACCCTTCCCAATGGATTTCCTTTTCACAAGGAGCCCCTTATCTTCTATACAGTCCCTCGATGAGATGCGTTACTAGTGTTAGTTTCTTTCCAATAGGTACCAAGATGTAGTACTCTGTTTCTCTATTCTAGATCTGGTTCTTCTTTGTTTTAGGGTGATCAATATCCTTTTGGACAATATTTCTATTTTCTTCAAGAACATCTTTCCAATATCTTCTTTTTCTCATATCTGTGCAACTGAAAACCTCTATTCATCACACCCTTTATCTGTGAGTCTGTTTCTCACTTACTCTTTCTCAATTTATTCTCTTGATATGACTCAATTCATGTCTTCCCAATTGTTGCTGCAAGCTTCTCTCTTTTCTGTGTGTATTACATATCTGCTATTCTCCTCTGCACATTAACTTTTTCCTTTGCACTCTCTCTTCTGTGTATTCCCCCTTAGTGATGTTTTCCACCTTTGGCATCTTCTTCCACCTAATTCTTAGGATTCTAGTGACTTCCGTTAGACACGACCTCCAATCATGGATCCAAATTTTGAAGGGGAAATCCAAGGGATGTACTTCTATTAGGTTTCCAGTTGACCATTTCCTCTTTAAGATATCAGGTCTATCAACAGTTATAACTGCCTCAAACAACTGTCCTTCTTTCCATAACTGGTCACGTGGCTCCATGAAGGTTCATGTACGTTGACATGTGTGTATTTATGTCTTGAAAGCATATGCAATATTGATAAGAAATATTTCTATTTTCTTCACTGGAAAACCTCAACTCCACAACATTGACCCACTTCATCAATTTCCACCTATGATATCATGGCTAGTTTTCAAGTCCTTTCCTTCTCAGTTAGTTGTCTGATATTTTTCATTAATCTAAACACAATTACATGTTTCATAATTACATTATATGAAGTCTAAGCATAATTACAGTCATGGGGGAAATAGGGTGTTACATTCCCCTCCCGTTTAAAGAAACAATGTCCTCGGTGTTTAAAACACCATATATATAAAATGATATAGAAAGAAAAAATGGATATGCCAATCTCATGGCATCCTCCAGCTCTCAGGTAGCCTCATCTTCTCCAAAGTGCTTCCATTATACCTTGAACTACATGATGGATTGATTCTGGAGCATTGTTTCTCCCCTGTCTAGGATGCATTGAGGTTCATGCTGGAATTATCCCTATGGTTCCAATTATATCACAGTCCAATCAATAACATGATTAGAATCATGAACATATTTATTTAATAAAGATACATTGAACAGATTGTAAGATCTAACAGTAGGTGACAAAGAAAGTATGTATGCTATTGGTCCCATTATTTCTAGGACTTCAAACGGTCCACAATATCAAGGTGCTACATTAGCACAAGTCCCCATTCTCAAGGAACTTCTTTTGAGATTCATTCTGAAATACACATGATCTTCCACCTTAAACTCCTTTTGATTTGCATAGATCTTCTGCCTACCAGGGGAGGCCTTCATATTCAACCTTATCTTAATCATTTCTTGTTCCAATTCATTTAACAACTCAGATCCAAGTGTGAGCTTGTCCACTGGACTATCCCAACTAATTGGAATTCTACATCTCCTACCATACAAAACTTCAAATGGGCTCATCCTCAATGATTCCTGATAACCATTGTTATAGGCGAACTCTACCGGGGGTAGATACTCTTCCCATTGCTTGGGTTGATGCATAACATGCATCCTCAACATGTCCTCTAGCATTTTGTTTAATCTTTCAGTCTAACCATCTGTTTGAGGATGGTAGCCGTACTAAACAAAAACTGTGTTCCCAAGCCTACAAACAAGATTTTCCAAAAACTTGAGGTGAATTTAACATCTCTATCCAATATTATGGTCTTGGGTAGTGCGATCCAAAAAAATTCCTTCACGAAAACATTAGCAACTTCTATGGCCTTAAAAATAGATTTAATAGGAATGAAGTCCACTGCCTTGCTCAACGTATCCACTACCACCATGATAGCATCATGTTGCTTGACTATCCTTGGTAGACTAGTATTGAAATCGATGGGGATAATCTCTCATTTCCATTCTAGATTTGGTAAAGGTTGCAATAAACCTACATGATTCTTGTGTTTGAATTTTATATGTTGACATTCCAGACACTTCACAATGTACTCTGCAATATCTTGCTTCATTTGCGTCCAATAATACAATCATCTTACTACTTTTACCATTTCCTGGTAAACACGATGACCTACATAAGGTCTCCTATGGAACTTGTTAAGCCCTAATATTGGCTCATTACCCCTTAATTGGGGCATATTACATTATTAATTTTATTTTATTTATTTCAACTTTATTCCATTAGTTGTAATTATATCTCCTAGTCTCATATATATACCAATGAGACATTTTCATTTGGAGCCATCTTGTACTTGAACATTTATGTGGGGTAAAAGGAGGTTTCCCCCTCGAAGAGGCTTATTATCTAAAATTCTATCTTTTTCAAGGCGTTGAGTACTTATTCTAAGGTTTTTCTATGCTATATTGATATTTGGTTCTTAACATATGGTATCAAAGCTCAAGGTCTTGGGGTTTCGCTGCTACATCTGAGACACCGTGGAATTTTCTCTATAAATTTTTTTATACAACGATTCAGAAAGAATGACTTGGAGGAAATTTAGTAGACAGATATAGGTACGTTGGGTTAAAATTTCAGCTCTTGAGGCCTTATACTTTCGGAGATACAACCTTTGTAAGATAAGGTTCTGGAATCATCTTGAATTGATCCATTGCGGAATTTTCTCTATAAATTTTTTTCTGTAACGTTTTAGACACAGAACTCCAAAGTATATTCTTAGAAATTAGTAAGGTATCTGTGGTAGAAATTTCAGCTTCTGGTTCATCTTGAATTTGTAGATACACTCTGTGGAAGATAGGGTATCAAACTAGTCCTATTGACTAGTCTCAAGCAGGTGTTCAGGGTAAAAAAATCATAAATTATTCCTAGAGTATCCAAATTGAGTGAGACTAGTTGCATTGGATAATGGAAAATCCATAGTAGTTCTGGTACGATTTTCAGAATTTTATATCAATTATTTTGTGTGGGGAATGCTATACAAGTGAGATCTCCTAGAAAGGCCAAAAATCAACAAGTTGCGGGGAAGTTACCGTAAATTCCACTTGGCACATCCAATTTTTATCAGACGTCTGGAATTGAAGAGAATAAATATCAGAGACCTACAAAAATAAAAGTACTTAGAAGGGCCAAAATTTTGGAGATACAATAAAAAGAAGATTGTCTAGTAGAACCACCTCAAAATCAATGTTTAAAGTGATACTTGGCCAACATGCCACCAAAAAAGGGAACTTCTACACCAAATAAGCCTCCAGACAATCCTACTTGGACTCAATGAAGGTGAAGAAATGTGCAGGGACATAAATGATTTACAAAAGAAGATAGTAACCAAATATGAGCTACAAGAGATGATGGATTCAATGGAAGCTAAGTTGGATACTAAGATGGATGGTTTAAAAGGGGAGATCATGGAAGGATTGAAAAAATTCCTAATAGAGAGGACACCTGAAAGTGAAAATGTATCCCATGAAATTCATGATGAGGACAAAAGGAAGGTTAATCAAGAATGGAGAAACTCCAACTTTGGGTTGAAGACCAATCACGTTCCTAAGATAGATATGAGGAAGTTTGATGGCGAGGACCCAATCACATGGATACTTCAGATGGAACAATTCTTTGATCTACATAATGTGCCACATACACAAAAGGTATGAATTGCTTCTTTATATTTAGAACCCAATCAATTTGTATGGTATCGATGGGTTTTTTCTCACAAATCACTCGTCACTTGGACAATTTTCATGGAAGAAATGATAACACACTATGAGGATACGAGGAGCAATACCTTCTTTAGCCAATTGATAAATCTCAAGCAAAAGTGTTCAGTTACCGAGCACATTGAGAACTTCCAAAGATTGAATATAAAGGCAACATATATTCCAAATGAGCACTTGATTGATGTATTCATAGGAACTTTAAAGAATAAAATTCAACATGAGGTTATCCTTTGGGAACCCAGATCATTGGGGAAAGCATTTAAGGTGGCAAGAAATGTTGAAAGTAAAAATATGGCTATAGCTACTAGAAGGACCAATACTAACATATATAGAGAGAATAATGCTCCTTCTTCTAAAACACCTCAACCTACAAGGTTGATGCCTCAACAATTGGAGGAAAGAAAAGAAAAAGGTTTATGCTTTAATTGTGACAACGAGTACAGTAAGGGACATAAGTGTGGTGAGAAGAAATTATTCTACATATATTGTGAAGAGGAAGAAGAAGAAGAAGAAGAAGAAGCATCTCAAGATGAAAATGTAGAAGCAATTTTGTTTGAAGAGTTGACTCCCATGATATCGTGTAATGCATTGGCTGGAATTAGCACTCCTTAAACCCTCAAGATCTAAGGATACATCAAAAAGAAAAAGGTAATAGTCCTAATTGATTATGGCAGTACTCATAATTTCATTCACTATAAATTAGCCAAAGCTCTCAATTGCTTTGT